>OX101819.2:38995940-39288940 GCA_944452925.2 Chrysolina oricalcia
ATGATTCTGACAATTTGCAGGAACTGTGAAGAAAACACTGAGATTTCAAAGAATTACATATGCCCCATTTGAAATGCATTAAAAATGGACAAACCCATTTCCTTTCCAGTTCCATTCTATTTCCATTCTATTTCCAATATATTTCCTTTCTATTTCCATTGTATTTTAATTTTTTTGAAAAATGCTAATATCAGTTATCTCGATTTATCAATTCTAGAATAAGCTTAAAATTCTAGTATCCTCTTGGAGGGGCATAGTACAAATAGAAATTAGATGTTTTTCAATGTTCGAAGGGGGAAGTAGTTGTTTTCTGACAGATATTTGCAAAAAACTTTCCACTTTGTGAGATGGTGTGGAGAGAAAGGGATTTTGACTGATCTCGTAGTAATTTTCAAGTGATTTCACTCGTTTTATGCTTCTTATAAATCAAATACAGCTAACGCAAATTGAAGCAGCTGTTGGTGTGAAACAGAAAATTAAGTTTTGAGAGGCATTTTTGTCGATATTACATCACATTGCACTATTTTGGAAAGAAAACAAATGACATTCTTCCGAGAAACAATGTTCTCGTTGTTATAAAATTTGATAGGTTATATTCGAGACTTGTTAATAAAATAATATTTTTGTTGAGATCGGAAAATTTTATAAAAAATGCAGTTTTCAATTTTCTTAATTTATAAATTTTAACTTCGCATATAACTTTGAAACTAAATTCTAAAAACCTTAGACAGAACTTAAAAAAAAGTTTTTAACCATTGATATCAAATGGTATTGGTATGGTTATTGTTTAAAAATTTGAATCAAACACGTATCGCAATTATTTCCATAGATTGAAAATGTCGGTCTTTTCAAGGGTATCATCGCTCGTTAAGTCCTTTACGAGTTTTAACGATTCATTATATGGACAGTGGGTCGGCATTTTTGGTACCTATCGAAAAGCTTTTGAGTCCATGTTACGGTTGACATTTATTGCCTTCAAACTTACGGTTTGAATTCCTACCTCTCAGAACCCTTTTTTTCATGCTAGATACGTAGGACCATCTAATTTATAGCTTACCAGAAGAAAGACAGCCTTATTTTTATATTCAAAATTAAAATAGTAGGTGCAGTCTTGAAATCGGAATTATAATCTCCTGAACATTCATTGTTTGGAGAATAGAAAACATAGTGAATATTGTGAAACTTTGGTTTTTCAGTCGTCGAATTATTTGACGTTGTAGATTGTTGTAATTGTTATTTCCATCAATCGGCTGCACCCTAACGAGTAATGCTCAGCTGTCCGGTGATCGCGCTGGGCTTCGAAACTTCGACCTATGGATTATAAGGTAATCGCTTTACCCGCCCTCCACCACGGACCATACTCACATGCATATGATTTTTGTTAATTAGGTATCATATTGATGAACTTAGATTAGTGCACCAAGTTTCATTTTTTCCTCAAGAGTTTTAAAAAATATATTATTTTCAAATTTTCGATACTCTTTATCTTAGATTTCACAGCCAAATCGATAGAGTAATACACCAAAAATAATGAATAATGAAACTCAGATCACTGAAATAATTCGTTAAAATTCACTTGATTGTCTTTGGGTAGAATATTCTACGCTAAAAAGTACAATGTTCCTTAGGGATGCTATCGATATTTCAAAATAAATTTCAAAATGAAACTCAGATCACTGAAATAATTCGTTAAAATTCACTTGATTGTCTTTGGGTAGAATATTCTACGCTAAAAAGTACAATGTTCCTTAGGGATGCTATCGATATTTCAAAATAAATTTCAAATGTTTAAGAAAAACGAATTATAATGCTGTCGAAGAAGCCCCTCGATTGGTGAAATAATTTTAGATAAAGCTCATACATGCAATACATCTAGTGGTTGATACTCTATTTTTTATCGTTTTGGGGTTGGATTCTTCCTACTTCTTTCGTGGGCGTTTCTACATAATGGTTGAGATGGTTATAAAATGAATTAACTTGTGTTGAATAGTTCACAGTTCTTTAACTTTAGATCAGTTTAATTTGACTTTAAATATTATTTGAATTGTAAAAAATGGGTCCAATCGTTATTTTGGAAAATATTCTGTTACGTAGTGAAACTGTTCAATCCAAGGAATCTTCCGTGGCAATAGTGAATCAAGACCAACAGACTTATGATTGTGAATACTCAAATGAATTGTATACCATAAATATGAACGAGTTCCTAAAGATGACTTCGCCTACAGCTGCAGAGCCTAATCAAGATAACTACATTGATCTTACTATGATAGATGACGATCTTATGCCTGCAACATCAATCAAGATCAATGAAGAAAAGGAGAAAATTGTGAAAAAACTATCCAATAAAATTCGCCAAGTACCAATGAAGAAAAAAAAACTCATCGAACCAATCATTATTTCGAGGCCCTCGACTTCTGGGACATATGAAGTGAAGTCTAAAACGTCAATATTATCATTCCAACCCGTTCAGGAATATATAGTGAAGAAGAAATTAAGCAAACAAAGGATTATTGATGCCAAACTATCAGTTCATCGTTACGAAGAAATGGATACTTGTATCCGTGGAAAAATTATTGAAAAAAATAAAATCCATGACAAAATAGTTTGTTTAGAGTTGAAAATCTCCGAGTTGCAAAAGGAGTCCGAGAATTTGCAAAAGGAGATTGAATTGAATCATATTCCTACCACTGAATGCCTTCAACAAGCTGAAATGGAGCTTCAACAATCCGTGAATGAATACGAAGAAATCAGAATTGTACATAAACAATGGCAGGAAGACCTTGATAAGGCTTTTGAGAGCGATAAAGAGTGATTTGTTGATATAAGTAATATTTTATTTTGTATTTTTTCTATTTATCTATTATAAAATATATTTCTGGAATAATTTTTTGAAGTGTTTTTTCCACACACTCCCTGTACATTTTTGAAACATTTCATGAAAAATTATCATATTCAAAGACATGGCCTGTGAGATTTTTCGCTTGCAAATCAGATACCAGACTGGATAATCCATATATATTGTATGCATATATTTAGATTTCAACTTATCTTTTTTCAGAAAATACAATCAATATTTGAATTCTACCTTTATAGGCACTTATAAGTAGATTGTAAATAGTTGATTTGAAGTAGAATAGTTAAGAATTTTTCATATGCTTTTTCACGTCTCATTCGTGTAGACATTTGGATGATGCATTATTCTAAAAAAACTTTGAGGTAAACTCATAGAAAAAAGCAAAAATATTTAAAAAAAATAAACTAAAATGGGGATAAAATGATGTTGTAGTGATGCAATTGCTTTTCCTAATAAAAGTTCACTGAAAATTGTCTAAATCATTTATCACATTTTGGAAATTCTTTGAAATAGAACCTAACCCATTTATCACACTTTGGAAATTCTCTGAGAATCCTTTGGGCAATCTTTGGACAATAAAAAACTATATTTCACGTTTTTCCCGTATAGTTATATAGGCCAAGCTCTAGCTAAAAACAAGAGGCTCTTTCCACACAAAATAAAAGACGCAAACGGCCTATACTACTTTTTATAAGATAGTTCGTAAATGAAAACCCCGGATTTCGTCCCAGCAAAATCGCTTTGTGGAATTTTTTGAACAAGAAAATGTGAAAAGAATGAAAACTTTTTTGCTAATATCTCAAAAAAAGTACTGGAGGAATCGATTTACAGCCAATAGAACTTTTGTAGAGGATTATAAAAGCCACAAATTGTTTTTTATACGACCAGATCGGTGCATTTTTCACTGAGAAAATTCGGAGAATCCTCGAAAAGAAGACTTTTTTTCTAAAATTCATAATTTTTATAAATCTGGAGCTGGACAAACAATATTACGGAAACTGATAAATAATAATATGTGGTTCAACTGTACAGAGTGGGAAATGTGTTGAAAATGTCACTTAAAGTTGATAAAAACGCTTCAAAGTACGTTCGAACTCACCTGAAGTCGTCCAAACTCAACTTGAGTTGAGTTCTGGCGACTTCGGGTGCACTTTGAAGCATTAAGAGTAACTTCCAGTGACATTTTCAACACATTTCCCACCTCTCAGGTGGAAATTTAAAATATACAAATTGTAGATATTGACCTCTACTTCCAGATGCCTTATACAGAATTTCAATACGACGATTTTCCTTAAATCCACGCATTCATAAAGATTTGCCCTCAAATTTTTTATAACGCGATTGTACAAAAACTACACATCGGACAGAAAACATCTTCCGCACAGTTGAACCACATATTATTATCTATCAGTTTCCGCAATATTGTTTGTCCCGCTTCAGATTTATAAAAATGAAGAAAAATTGGAGAATGATCTTTTTTTTCGAGGTTTTCCTTGATTTCTCAGTGAAAAATGCACCGATTCGGACTATGATAATCCATTTTGTAGGTTTTATAAATCTCTACAAAAGTTCCATTGACTGTAAAACGATTCCATGAATAATATTTGATGTGTTGAAAATGTCACTGAAAGTTGATCGAAACGCTTCAAATTCCGTCCGAAGTCACCCGAAGTCGCCCGAACTCAACTCGAGTTGAGTTCTGCCGACTTCGGGTGCACTTTGAAGCATTTAGGGTAACTTTCAGGGACATTTTCAACACATTTCCCACCTCTCAGGTGAAAATATAGAAATTGTAGATATTGACCTCTACTTTCAGATGCCGTATACAGAATTTGAATACGACTATTTCCCTTAAATCGGAGCATTTAGAAAGATTTGCCCTTAAATTGTTTATAACGCGATTGTGTAAAAACTACGCATCGGACAGAAAACATCTTCCACACAGTTGAACCACATGTTATTATCTATCAGTTTCCGAAATATTGTTTGTCCCGCTACAGATTTATAAAAATAAAAAAATTGAGTTATGGCATTTTTTCGAGGTTTTCTTGGAATTTCTCAGTGGAAAATGCACCGATCTGGTCGTATAAATAACTGTTTTATGGGTTTTATAATTCTCTACAAAAGTTATCTCGACTGTAAAACGATTTCTTGAATAATCCAAAAAAACAAAAAAGTTGTTATTTTTTTCACCATTTCTTTTTTAAAAAATTCCACAAAGCGATTTTGCTGGGGCGAAAACCAAGGTTTTCATTAACGAGCCATCTCAAAAAATCAGTATAGACCACTTGCGTCCTTTATTTTGTGGAGGAAAAAACCTCTTTAGCTTGGTTTAATAGTCGCCATACAACATATTTTTCCAACACACAAATGACACACGGGGCCAGGTAGCCGAGTGGTTAAAGCGACATTGTTTCAATAGCACTCTGGCTGCAAGTCAAAGGTTCAAACCCTAGCGACTGCAGAACTTTTTCTGATGGCCCGAGAAAGTGCTAGGAATCGCACGTAAAAAGGTAAGACCTCGTTAATCCTTGGCTCGCACAAGTTTCAACTTCTGAGTGCTACCGTTCGTAAGGGGACGACAGCTGGTTAACGGAAAAAACAATTTTAAACAACAATTTTTTTTTTAAACATGAGTTGAACTTCAATAAAGACATTATATTCAACTGCTCTTGTGTTTTCCTAATTTATTTTATGTTTTATTCGACTATCATACTCTATATCTATAAAATAAACACGTCTTACGGCAATTCATATTCATATTTAAGGTGGTCGGTCCTGCAACGGATAGAGTATGCCGTTGTAAACTTCTGCCTGCGTTCGAGAGAATTTTTCAAATTTTCCTTGGAGTTTCATAGTAATCGTTAGATGATGTGAGTTACCTAGATGCCAATCCCGAAGTCTGGCGCTTAATTGGAGTGCGCAATGACCACTCGGGGTGGTGCTGTAGGTTTTTCAGGTTTACCTATAGCTGAAACGTGAATATGCCAACAAAAATCACTAAGTCGCTCCGGAGCACCACAGCAAATGATAATAATAGTCGTCGTTCACCCGCACAGGCAACGCCTTTGGGTGCACTCTACGAGTTTAGTTTATTTTGAATCAGTAGTAGATAATAACCGGTGCTGGACGTTTGAAAAAGTAGTGAATCAGAGCCAGTTCTGACACACGACATTGGGGTTATGTTTTATGACCTTCGGTCATAATGTTGATGCTTCTGAATGATGTCATCAAATTAATATGACAGATCATTTCACTGAAACGGTGTTGCACTGACGACGAATCAAAATTTATAGCAAATATTTGAATATAATTCACGAATTTCCAACCACAAACTGATAGGATTTGGACATTTCATCTATAAAAATTATTAGCATCCTTCAACCAACTATAACGCTTATTGGAGAACGGTCTTGTAGTTTTTGTTGACATCAGATTATCGCGGTACTTTTGCATGATTTGATCACGTTCTTCAATTTCTGTCAATTGATTTCGTGTGATTCTTACGTTTATTGCCACGATGAGTATATTCATAATATGTAGCAAACATTCCTTTATTGGGCAATGGAGACATCCGCGGAGCAACTCTATTTCCAACTTTACACAAGTTTTCACGCAAGTCTTCATTTCCGCTATATTGTGATGAAAGGAAGGGTTAAAAACTTCTTTGGGACACTATGAATTCGGCCTTGAACATCTCAAACGTACGACCGCTACCAAACCGCATTCCATAAAAATTTGATGTTAGGCATAAAATGACGTACGTGGGGCATAAAATGACATACGTAGTATATAAAATAACGTACGTGACAAAGAAACAAGTGTAAAGGTTTTCTCAAACCAAAGCGTGACGCGGGAGCGGGAATGGAAAATGGGACCTGTGCGAATTGCTAGAAAAACAGTGCACGGAGCAAACCAAATATATTTCGCTGTTTGCCTGCATTTAGGAATACGAATAATCGCACTGGTATGCATTTTTATATATCCTACTATCGAATTTAGTCTCGCGTTCATCCAGTTCCTGCTCTCGTCCCGCGTTCCGCGTTGGTTTGGGGAAACCATTACATAAGAAATGTCTGAAATTTCCCGTAAAATGCACCTACAAAATGAGAAAATGTGATGAAAAGTTTTCCACAAAAAATAATATAATCAACACGTAGCAGGATTTTGGAAGAAAAAATCGAATAAGGCATACTTTTACTGGTAGAAATGCAACAATAAGAAATAAATCGTCAGTTTTTCTCATCATCAAGATTCCAGTTGAATAATCTTGATTTATAAATATTTCTCCTATGCTCTTCAATCAGATTAGGTGCCAATATCTTCTCAGCTTCTTCAAAACACCGCTTGAAGCGACTTTGATCAATACTTCCAAAATTTACTTCGTGATTTATTGTAGGCATATGTCCAAGCAAACATGTAATGAATTTCATTGTATTCTTCTCGAATGCAGACGTTTTTCATTGTAAAATTTGAGATTTCAACTTGTGCATAATTTTGACACATATTTTGGAAATTTACATCAACGGTACGCTCGTAATGGAGTAAATCAACTGCAAACGCAAATAATTTGATCAAATAACAACTAAACGATTGAAGACGAATTCGTTTAGAAGCTACTCGCATGATAAGTTCACTGAAATAAGGAATAAGGTAGCCCTATCATTCAATGACGATAAACGACATCTTTATACAAAACCAGTGGAAAATTAATATTTATCCTGGTACAAAATTATGTTTCACTCAAATATTGCTTCAAGTTCTAGTTAAAACAGTCAGTTTTAACTAGAATGTAAAAAATTACCCCAATGAAAACAATAGTAACCGCTCGACTGCTAGGTATAAAACATCTGATATCATTTCACCTACCCACTTCTTTTATAATAGATAGTGAACCACCCCCACCACCGACTTATGCACCGCGTGTTCGATCTAAAGCCCCCACCATGCGTGATTTTGCACTGCATTGATCGGGGACGGAGAGTAAATAGTGGTCGCTGCATCGCAGCATATGGGTGTGTGACGTCAGCGGACCCACCCCACCATGTCGAGAGCGAGGGCCTGACACCAGTGGATCGTAGTGCGCATAGCGCTGACGTCACGCGACCTCTCCCCCCACCACCATCGCAAGCCATACATCACGGAAGAGGAATCAGAGTTCACATGTCTGACTGGATCTCCGTGCTGTGCAGACGTGAGGTACCAGAACTAAACTTCAGTATATATTTTATATTTGTACTTCACATATAAGAATCATACACAATAGCAGAGTAAGTAAACATGAAGGATATGCAAGACATGTTGGTGAAAAAAATATATGTACTTGGAAAAAGTACTTGACCGAGTATGAAAAAAATTCCAAGTCATCACAATGACATCACAAGGTCGACACACTAACCCTGAGCCTGAACCAACACTATACATCAAGGTCAAACACAAAACTTCAAAACCCTGTCATTGGTATGCTAAGGTCATAGACCCGCACACAGGTACCTATGTACCAAGACGATTTTTCAAGGTCACTGATGGTGTTGGAAGGAGATCCAGAACCGGTTTTATGTCCAGTTCGCACCAACACCGCATCGATACAGAGAGGGCTGAGCGTGAACAGTTCAGAGTTTGCATATCTGACGGGAGCTCCGTGGTGTGCAGACGTGTGCATTCTCGAATTTGCTACTTCAGATTTTCATGTTCACTTGTGTGTACACATGAAAGTCATACGCAGTAGCAAGTCTGGAGTACATATGATCGTACACAGTTGCAAGACATGAAGGTAATAAGTACTCAAGTACTCCATCACAATTACAGTACACAGGTCATAAGTAGTGGCAACACTTGGAGGTATTCGAAACATGCCTCGTCATCATAACCGTGTATGAACAAATCCCAATGTCACGCCAAGGTCAAACTCAAACCCAGAACACTACAAAAAATCTACATCAAGGTCAAACAACCACCAAATTACAAAGTAATCTCAAGGACATCTCAAGGTCATTGCCACACAGTAGAGCCCATCGCCACCACCACTCGAAACGTTAAAAGAGTGGTAAAATAAAGCCTACATTTGTTGATAATCAATTTTCAATAGTTTCACAAGTAAGGGAAATATCGGTAAAAGACACATGGTTTTCCCATGTACTCTTACAAACTAGACAGTTTATAGTGACTACACACGAAAGTCACACATGAAGATGAAGTGCAGGAACGGAACAACTTCTCTTCTCTTGCTAACTACTCGACTGCTAGGTATACAACTTCTGATTTCATATCACCATACCCACTTCTTTCATAATAGATAGTGAACCACCCCCACCACAGACTTATGCACCGCGTGTGTGTTGCAAAGACCCCACCATGCGCGAGTTTGCATCGCATCGATAGAGGACGGAGAGTAAATAGTAGTCGCTACATCACCACACTGTATGGGTGTGTGACGTCAGCGGACCCACCGTGTCGAGAGCGAGTATCTGACACACATCAGTGGATCGTCGTGCGGTTAGCACTGACGTCACGCGACCTCTTCCCCCACTACCATCGCCTGGTAAACATCACGAGAGAGGAACCACAGGTTACATATCTGGCTGGATCTCCATGGTGTGCGGACGTGTACCGTCTCTATACTTTGGTATATAGTTCTATGTGTACTCTACACATAAGGATCATACACAGTAGCAGAGACATGCAGGTAGAGATATACGTACTTGGAAAAAGTAGTTGTCCGTGTATGAAAATTAAAAAAAAATCTCAAGGTCAAATACAAACCCTGAACATCTCTCCCAACAATATGTATCAAGAACAAGGTCAAGGTCAAGGTCAAGGTCAAGGTCAAGGTCAAGGTCAAGGTCAAGGTCAAGGTCAAGGTCAAGGTCAAGGTCAAGGTCAAGGTCAAGGTCAAGGTCAAGGTCAAGGTCAAGGTCAAGGTCAAGGTCAAGGTCAAGGTCAAGGTCAAGGTCAAGGTCAAGGTCAAGGTCAAGGTCAAGGTCAAGGTCAAGGTCAAGATCAAGGTCAAGGTGAAGGTCAAGGTCAAGGTCAAGGTCAAGGTCACTGATGACGTCATAGTGGTGGGAGGAGGCCCAGAACCGGCTCAAATCTCCTACTCTCAGGTCCAATACGATAATACTCACATCAATAAATGCCTCAGCACTAGTACTGAGAAAGTTGTTTTTCTTGAGATGAATCATTGTTTTTCTGTAAGTAGCCAGTCTTGCTTTCAAACGAGAGATTTGTCTCTTTTGATTGCTGATTACTACTCTTTGATTCATAAGAATATTTTGCGCTTTTTTCCATTTTCTCTTATATGCTTGGGACCTATCCACTTTTTTTTCAATTTTACTGTTTTCAAAAGAGATTTCCTGTAAAAACATACTAATGAAAATAAAATAATAGGCAGAAACACTCTAATATATACCTTGTACGTAACCTTCTGTACTCCCTCTCAGTTTCTGAAGCAGTTAAAGTTGATGACGATGCAGGGGAATCATTTGCAGAAATCATTTTGAATATTTTCAAAGGAATAGGACTTCCCTCTTCAATTGGTCGTCTGAAAAATGGAATAAGTGAATACTTTTTCATGGATGTGACCTGTGTGTATCAGTAGGTTAACGGATTTTTCTTAGAATATTCTGTAACCTCCAATGAATCCCTATATTAAATATAATGTATCCTCAAATGTACCTCTTGGTTTGTTTTTGTAGTCCACATTCTATTGGCATTTGGTTTTCCTTCTCAAGTTCTGATGCAATTGAAGGGTTGCGTGATATTTCTTCAGATGAAATACTTCCATCAGGGACTGATGATGCAATGGCAGATTTGTTTCTGCAGAGAAGGCACATAGTAACTTGAATATGAAAGAATTGAAAATAAGTTACTCATCATACCTTTCAATAGTCATTGGCTGCAAAACTGAAATAGCAATTGGTATAGCTCCTTTTACAAGTGATCTCTTGCCGGCTGGTGAAGTTCTGATACTTTGTGGAGAGAAGTGATCAGAGCACAAAACTTCATAATAATGTATCTTTTCGGTAATACCCAAAACCTCACACCAACCTTTTTTATGTTCAAGATTCTTTGGAAACCTGCAAAATGAAATAGTTTTCATGACTGCTTTGTAAGAAATATGGCTGTATTTCATGCAATCTGTGAATGAATTTCCGAAAGAAACAGCGATTTATCTAAAAGGTACTTAAGATGCTAACATTGTCGGTGTCATTGGATATCAGCATATCAGCCAAACAATTCAAATTAAAGTATCTATCCATAAATTACTTTTAGTTCCTATTCCGACTTCCTGTCCTATCCAATGGCACGCCTATGGAATACATACCTTTGAAAAGATCTGGCAGAATCTTTCTCAAATTTAACATTACAAACTAAACACGATTTTGGCATTCTGATGAGAAATCGAAGCACTGTTCTTCAAACTAAATTGTCCACAGCAAAAACTCTCAAAACTATAAAAATATACTCAATAAGATCGTCAAATTCGCAGAAAAAACACAATATCTGACATTTGTCTGATTTGTCATTTGTCAAACTAACGTCGAAATTTGAAATCGACCAATCAAAGGATTAGTACGCTAGACCCCCCCCCCCCCCCTCGGACCTACAAAACAAATAACCTAAGGCCCCTCGTCCACGGAGCAACTGGTTTCTGATGAAACTGTTTTAATACCGTAGTAACAAACCAGTTGGGTACTCATTTCTCGTACACGTAGCGACGCAAACGTTATTAGAAAAATATCAGTTTCCGATAGTTTATTGAAAGGCGAAGTACTTTTACTTTTTGGCGGTGTGTTGTGATAAATTATGGATGATTTGGACGAGATGGCTGTATTGTACTATTACAATCGAAGATATAGACGCAGAAGAAGGCGATTCTGGGTTCATCCATACTTGTTTGTTACGTATTAAGACAAAAATAAAACTTGTGTGTGTGTTTTTTTCTTCAAACAAAAGCAAAATTTGAGTGTTAATCCTTTTGCTTTGGGTCTCTGAAATGTCTTTCAATTAATCAACTAACAAAAATACAAAGAAGATGTGAATTAATATAATATATACGTACCCGTCATATTCATTTCTTTTCCTATTTTATTACATGCCGATTCTGTTATATCTTTTCTGGAGTATTGAGACAATTTATAATTGTACAAACAAGGAAATTTTTCCACTTCCTGCACAAATTTTACGTTCAACTTTTGTTCATTCATATTTTTGTGTGAAATATCTAAACAAACTATCCCTCGGCGACCGACAGTGCTAGTCTCTTGGCGACTAATCACTTGCAAGTACGCTACCGATCCGTGACTGGTACGTCCGTGTACGACATACATGGTAAGTTCGGCTTGGCCGGAGTCGAAAGAGTAGAGTAGGATGAGGAGTAATAGCACGTGACAGCAGAGTAAAACTAACTGGCCAAACAAAACGCTCCGGTGTTAGAGTGTCAACCTTCAACCCTAGGTCTAACCTAACCTAACACCTAAACACTACATAAAAATAAGATATATAAATACTCGTCACAACATTAAACTCTATAAATTGTGGTGGTTTTATATTAGAGTTAATAAGTTTGGATGTACTAGTTGTAGTTACGTCATGGATCCTAGACTAATAATTGTTCATTTTGGAAGACTATTATTTGAAGATAGTTCTGACGAAGAACAAGACGTACTAGAAAAAGTGGATAATTATGTAGAGCTGATTGTGCCTGCGATGACTGATAAGCAATTCCAAATGAACTTCAGGATGACACCAGAAGCTTTTGAAGATTTATTAAGGAAAATGTATAGAGTTCGTGAAGATGGTGGCTATATTCATGTGGGCTATCCACGAACAGAATTAGAAAAAGAAACAATGCTTACTATTTGGTATTTGGGGAATTTGGAAAGTCTTCAGTAAGTTATTTTACATTAATATATAGTCAATCATTAATTCCATGCAAATAATTCTTTGAGAAAACTTGTATAAATCTTGACAAGTTTTTGTTTTAGATCTGTGGCGGAAAGGTTTGGTGTAAGCAAAAGTACGTCATGGCATATTCTTTACCGAACATGTCACTTAATGCTTAAAGTAAATCGAAGATTTCAAATTATACAATGGCCTTCACAAGACCGCCAGGAAGCGATAAGTGCACACTTTGCACTAAATGGTTTCAGAGGTAGGTACATGTTACATATAATGTTTGTGAGAAAAAATTGCTTTTGTTGCAGGAATAATTGGGGCAATTGATGGAAGTCATATTGAGATATTAGCTCCAAAAAATTCTCCCAATTCTTACGTTAATCGAAAAAATTATCATTCGGTATTACTACAAGGAGTTTGTGACCATCAGTTGTTATTTACAGATGTCTACACAGGTGAAGCAGGATCCATTCATGATTATACACTTTATAGGAGATCAGATTTGTATAGGGCTATTTTATACAATGACATTAATTTTCATAATGACAGTCACCTGATAGGTGACCTAGCTTATAAATTAGCAACTAATCTTATGGTAGGTTTCAAAAATAGAAGAAATCTTACACAACGTGAGAAGAATTTTAATAATATTCTGAGTAAAGCTAGAGTTGTCATTGAGAATGCGTTTGCATTATTAAAAGGTAGATTCCGACGCTTAAAACTACTTGAAACCATTAGAATTGATTTGCTACCTTTGTTAATTATAAGTAGTTGTATTCTCCATAATATCTGTATATTAAATGGAGATCATTATAATGCTATTGTTAATATTAATGAGGAATTGGGAGAAGAACGTGCAAGAAATCCAAGAAATTTGCCAGATATTGATGTTGACGCTGATGATCGTCACGCCAGAGTCAAACGGTATAACATTGTTCATGCCCAAGATGCATATAACTCCTGGTGCGTTTACTGATTCGCTTTTGTTTCAACCAAAGTTCTTGATCCTGTAATTGCGTCAATAGAGTTTGTTCCATTCGTCAATGGATGACGCTTAAGTCGAATATAGTGGAGTTTCCAACAATCCAAAGTGCCTACTAGATAAATTTTTTGAGTTTTTGAACGTTAACATTATTTTGAGGTTATATGTCAATTACATTGCATATTAGGCTATCCAAGATGCTGTCAAACTAAAATCAAGATGGCCGCCTGAAGGCACACATTGTATTTGTTATTGTTTGAACGAGACTGATTATTGTTAATTTTCATCTATTAGAGTGAAATTTTTGTATGAAACCTTGCCGAATAAAAAACATGCCTACAAAGTGTTATGTTGTAAATTGTGGAAGCCGTGGAGATCGCGACTTAGTGAAGTTTTTAAAAATTCCTAGCTAGCTACATTTTGATAATGTGGTATATTAAATCAAAGACTAGATAGATAGATGTTTATTAAGTAGGATACCCTAATATACATAGTTCCATGTTACAAAATAACAAATTAGTAGGTAAAAATATGTAACAAGTGAAAATAATTTACTTTGCGATATCTGACACTCGGTGTGTAAAAAAACGACCAATCCAATGAAGATTTGAAAATAAAAATAGATAAATGTGTAGGCAATCATATATTACAAATAATAGTGTTGAGGAAACAGTCATAACTTCATGCACTGAGAACCAATCCAGGGGTTTTTTGGTACATCGGACAGTCTTATAGGGTCCAATAGAATTTCACAGATATCATTTTCACACTGCAGCACAACTCGGCCATCCTCACCTTTTCACAAAGACACCATCTTTACTCTAAAAAATGTCTTCCTTTTATGAAACTTAGGTAGCACAACTACTTTACGAAAATTGTACGCTTTTGGGAAATCAACTATCCAGAATTATTCATCTGGGAAAATTTATTCATGAACATATATCCTTTGGGTGACCAAATCACAAAATCGCAGTTTTTCATTCAGTTAGTTTCATTTGTAAATGAGTTTGGTAATAATAAGCATGGTCACGTTTTAGGGTAATTGCAATTCCACCGCTTATTATAGTTGAGGTTTTTAAATTTGAATACTGCCCCATATCAATATTCCTTAATGAATATGGACACTTCACTTCCATAGCAGCCACAAGACATCGTCGCATCAGGAGAACCATCAATTTATTAAATAATCTATACTTTCAACAAAGGAATATCCATTCGCTGTGAATGCCTCATCTGAAAAATTAATTGGAAACATTAATAAACAGTTCATAAATTACGAAAAATCAGTACCTACCTTGGCAACAACAACAGTATGTTCATCCATTTTTCTTGCTTCACAATCATGGGCAAATCCAGCTTCAAGATATTTATAGCCTGTTAAACTTTTGTAGGCCTTCATTGGCTTTCTTGTTTATGAGTCAACAGCAGATATGTAATAATGTCGAATGCCGTTACTGTTGTGAAAAGATCTAGAGATATGTCCATTTCACAAGGAGTGAAAGTAAAAGGATCCATGCACTTTATCACTCTCCTTTTGTCTCTATAGATCGATGCAGTGTCTTTGTTTACTCGTTCTAATGATAATAAATAAATCACTTTTAGTTAAAACAGCCATAATAACATTTCAAATCACAACTAAACAAAACTATTAGCAGTAGAAGCTAGTGCCAAACACAAACACCATTCATGTGTGCCTACAGCCGGCCATTTTTAAAGAGCCGTGGTCACGTGTTCTGGATAGCCTAATTGGTATTTATCGTGTGATTTTTCTGTTCTTTTGATACTTTCGCTCAGTTCGGTAGTTTTGCGACGTTTTTAGTTGTTGGGTTATTGTTATTTATTTGTTCTTGTGTTTTTCTGTCATTCGTAAAAGTTAGGGTAGTGTATAGCATTTTTTTGTGAGTCTCGACTTCGACATGATGACATGGTTCAATTTGAGGTTATGTCGATGACGCAGCATGCGTTTGTCAAAACGACATGTCAAGTCATCATGATCGGTAATGATTTGCCTGCCATCTATGTTAAAATTGAGTAAACTCTCTTGAAGCAATAAATATGTCATGAATCAAGCAGGCCGTACATCAACAGTTTTGGATGACAATTTCACAGCTATAAGTAATTCCACCAGGAGTTATATGCATCTTGTTCATGCCTTACCTATGGTTTTGAACCACTAAGTACTACAGCTTAACCACCTCCACCACTGGTGAACTCTGTTGATGGGCGGAATAATCCCATCAACTTTGGTTTCACCGACACTCTGTGATCTTCAGGAGACCTGATTCCAATTTGTTATTCTGAATAATATTTTTGTTTCTGTATTCTTATTTCACTGAATAATAAACAAACAAAAATAGAATATTAATTTTTCATTTCACTTTATTTTTAGGCACCAAAAATAATATCAAATTGGCAACATATCAAACTGATATATTCTGTTTTATCAGAAGATGAATTTAAACTTAACAGTCTTTACAAACTAATCAAAAATAAACATATATTCTCGTATTTTTCACATAATATCCAATGTTATTATCAATAACATTACATTTTCTCCACCATTTGTTTAAATAAATCATTGAAGGTATCTAAACGTACCATCTTCTCAGCATGTCGTTTTGAAGCTTCGCTCACACGTTGCTTACGTTTTTTTGAGAAAGAACTTTCAAGTTTGCATGAGGAACTAGGTTCCGGCTGCTCAGGAGTTTCAGAAGTACACCCGTCAGAGTTCAACACTTTCAGGCCAGCAATATTACTACATGTGGCAGGGGGATTAATTTCTGGCTTCTTGTGTAAAAACTCGTGAACTAAATCAAAATATTCCCACCGTCTTCTTTGTTTTCCTGTGGTGTTATTATGGAGCAAAATCGATTTATATGTCCTCTTCAAGGCTTTCCACTTTGACTCGATTTGCATAGAGGTGAATGGTTTATTAAATTCTTTTTGCAGATTAGTTGCCAGTGTTGAATACACAGATTTTTTAATTCCACTGTCGAACCTATCACCCATTTCCTTTATTTTCTGTATAAGGAATACAGTAGTGTTCTGTGTCCATAGTTTCTCACTTCCTTCTTCGGCAAGTGTTGGAGATGATAGCTCTTCTCCATCTAATTCACATTGTTCTGGTGTTTCTTCCGAGGCTATCGCTAGGTGGAACACTTCGCGAATAGTCTCGTTCAATGGAGCAGATAACAGATCCCCTGCTATAAAATAATGTAAATTAATAACTGAAGGTACCAAAGATCATTTAATACTTACTGTGTTTTGGAGCATCACCCGCCCATTGGAAAGGATTACCTCTCCCGCGTTATTAGTTACAACAACGTGTGAAACAGAAGAAACGTTCTCCACTTTGGTGTCCATCTTCTTACCGTTTGAAAAATACTAAAATACATAAATAAGCTCAATGCAAGTAAAGCACTAGCACCACAGAAATAAACTGGTGGTTGGACGTTTATTTGATGGTTAGCTTTTTGATTTTGACAGCCATTACACAACAGACAAACTCACGCTTTGTAAATTACTGCGCATGCTTGATCTATTTGCACCACCTCGTTAGGCGGAGTAAGAGGAGTCACTCCTTTAGGTTCACTCCGTCCAAAGTCGAACGATTAAGAGTGCACCATTTGTACTCCAATGTGCGTACCCGAACGCATTTGGAGTGAAAAGCGCACAAAGTGTCAATGGAGTGTACAAGTCGAACTTACCAATAAATAAGCTCAATGCAAGTAAAGCACTAGCACCACAGAAATAAACTGGTGGTTGGACGTTTATTTGATGGTTAGCTTTTTGATTTTGACAGCCATCACACAACAGACAAACTCACGCTTTGTAAATTACTGCGCATGCTTGATCTATTTGCACCACCTCGTTAGGCGGAGTAAGAGGAGTCACTCCTTTCGGTTCACTCCGTCCAAAGTCGAACGATTAAGAGTGCACCATTTGTACTCCAATGTGCGTACCCGAACGCATTTGGAGTGAAAAGCGCACAAAGTGTCAATGGAGTGTACAAGTCGAACTTACCAACAATTTGATTCAACATGCAGGGACGCACAAGAAACTGGCAAGTGACGCACGTATTAAAACAGTCAGAAACCAGTTGCTCCGTGGACGAGCGGCCTTAGTGCCGTATCTAGCGTAGCATATATGATCTAAGCCTACAACACTGTATTGTCCTCTTCACAGTAGCGGCGCATAAAATCATATGCGTATCTTAGGGATAGGAAATGGGTTGGTTGTCTTGAAACTGGGATATTTCATTTTCTCTCAAATGGGACATCAGAACATTTGAAATATTGTTTCTCTCCCATAAATAAAGAGTTTAGAATAGAATACATTACTGAATGATAGATAGCAAGATCTTAATGATTCACATCGAACAATTCTACCCAACTAGGTACTATCCATTTTGAAGATGAAATCGGAAACATCTTCATTTTTCTTATGATGAATGACGGTAGATTTTACTCAGACTAATCTGTAACTTTTCTCGGATCTAATTGTATAACTTTCATCATTACAAAATGAAACATTTACTTATTGAAACATGTTCAATGCAGATTCTGGAAGATTTTGAATTTCTTTCATTAAAATTTTATCTTATCTATTCGTTCTTTTGCTTTCAATCACATACCTCAAAAGTCGGTATCAACTGAATCTGTCAACTTTTCAGTTATAGGACAATAATAGTCCTTTGGGAAACAATGATGACAATCAAATGATTTTACTCTGAAATTAACTAAATCCCAACTTTGTTATGATGCGTTTTCGGCTTCAGTCTTTTTAATGTTTTAATTGATCTTCTGCATTCGAAGAACTTCCCAAAAACAATGTGAAAATAAGGCTACTCATCGTATCGTAACTTTTTTTCGTTTCTTTCATGTTTGAAACTGAAAGTATTTAATTTTTTTACACACCTATCCCACTTCCAGTATTTTATGATGTAAATACTTGTCAAGTGGTTAATTGAATATCTAATTTAATTATTTTTAATTCTACAATTTTTTGTCATCAATAAACTTTCGAATATTTGAGTATTAAATAGCACATGCTGGGAAATGGGAATGAATTGATGAATAACATAACTGTGAATTTATTTTATTGATTACTGAATAATATTAGTCATTTTTCTTTTTATGTAGACCTCACATTTCAACCATATTACTATCAACCCTTCAGAGGGCCACAGAAGATGGCTTGATTCTGGTCCCCTGTCCTTTCTCATAATCAAACTCTGGTTGAATACATTAACTACATACCTATAATATGAGACCAAATGATAATCTCCACAATTATTTTAAATTCAATTTACCTAGAAGCAGGACTTATATAGGTCGATAGCCTTCGTAATGAATATATATTTGATTCAATAAAATACATTACGATCATTATCTTTTATATGGAATTCAATTTTAAATCTCATCTCACTCAAAGTACAAAAATGAATGTGTAAACAGGTATTCTAGTGTTTTACTTTTGACATTTTCATCAAAAACTGCCATTGTAGAGATCGTTATTTTGAAGCCATTAAAAGGAGATTTACTTGGAATAGATGTCAGAAATGTTTGTGCACTTCCTCATATATTCAACAGTTGTCTTTGAAAATGATTCCCAAAAGTGTTGATTGGCTTTTCTCAAGGGTGCTTTGTAACTTCTTTGTACAGGCCACTTTGAATTCAGAGACAATAACATAACTGTGAAATCAGTTCTTCCTGACTGGTCTGGATTGAAGATATCACAATCACTGAGTTCAGGTAAATCAAGTGTTGGAAGTGAATTTGGCTTCAGTCTTGGCTGGAATTCTGTCGGAACAAAACAATCATTTGTGAAATAATCCGAACAAATTTTGTATAGATGTGGTTGAGTTCTTGGTCCACGGAATCATTCTCTGAAATTAGTTTTAGGAAATCTGAAAAGGTTTTTATGTTGTAGGTTGTAGGGACATTTTGAAATGTTTTGCAAGTACTTATGGATTGTACTATTTTCATTTTTTTCCTTCTCCAAGAATTACCACAATCCTTAACAAAACACCTCATCGTATAGAATGGCTAATATAAATTATAAACAATTTTTTATTTTTTAATAAATCGCCCAAAACACCAAAAGAATCAAAACTGACAACGCTGCTCTGTTTACAAACAAACTGGTAAACTGAATAGACGTACGTCTTCTTTACTACTCATTTGCTCTTGAAGGTACAAGGGATAACGTATGTGCTTCCTTAGTGAAATTTGTCCTCTTTTCGGATGCCCACGATTTGTTCAAGATTAGAGTAGCGCGTTCTAGTCATAAGATATAAAAGTATGAGTTCTGTGGGTCAGACGGCGGCCTTGTGTTGGAAGTCAGGTTAATGTGCGTAATGTCCGCCCTCCTGAGGACGTGCAACGACCCAAGATTATAGTGTTTGTTAAAAATTGAAAAGTGTAAATTAATATGGGATGCAGTATTGCCTAGAGCAAGACTACTGCGTCCCCCCGATAAATCCGGTTAGAGGCCGGATGGGAACGGATTCCTCGCAGCAAGGCGAACTGAGTAGATGGTTATATAACCGAGCTCAAAAAAGGAAAGAACAAAGAAAGAACAAATTGTTTGCTATTTTGATTGAAAGATAAAATATAATGAAAAATTGATCGATATCCACGGTTCTTAGATACATCGATACATTTATGCATTGCCCTGAGTTCACACATTTTTCTAGTCATAGATCACATGATCTATGAAGTAGAAAAATATTGAAAACTGGAAAAAATTGTTCCTATTCAACTTATTGTTTGAAAATATATCTACTCATGTTTATTGTTAATGCTTAGAGACCTTGTATATTGATAAAAAAAGAAAAAGTAAGTCAAGTTATATTTGAGAGAAACGTCATTAAAACTTTTGTAAAGACTAAAGTTCAGTTTTATTGGCAAGTTTAGACTTTCAATTAACGAAGTAGAAACATTGGTGACCCCGACAAGTCCACGATATGGAAAAAGATGCGTTCGCAGATTCCCGCACTCCGGCACCAGACAAGCCCAGAAGAGCAGGTGCAGGTATCAACGAGAGTCTCTCAGCAGATTTCATTTGGCCCGAAAATTTTGGATCAAGAAAGGTCGATCCAACCCGTCTACATTCAGCGAATTCAAAACCGCCACAGTCAACTTCAAAGAAAACCGATAGTTCACGCTCACAATTGAGTATTGAGAAAAAAAAATTAATCCTGGAGAAGGAAAAGAAAAAACAAGAATTAGAACGACGTCAACGTCAAATTCAGTTTGAAGAAAAGGAAATAGAAAATAATATTCGACTATTGGAATTAGAACATGAGCTACAAGAAACGAAATTAGAAGCCAGGGAGGAGATAGAAAGCAGATCAGAAGAAAGAGAAGACCTACTGCCTAACCTCTTGAGTTCAGAAAATGAAAAGCAACTATCAGTTGCAAAGTGGGTGAATGAGATACAAGACGAACCAGAACATAGTCAAAGAAATGAAATAAAACAGATTTGTGAAACTATTTCAAATGCTATCAGATCCGTCTCGAATCCAACTCAAAACAATAAGCTCCTAGCAAGACACGCTGTGGAGAAGGACTTCCCGTTTTATGATGGAAATCCACAAGAATGGCCCCTATTCTACAAGCAATATAAAAATATTTGTAGATTGTGTGATTTCTCCAATGAGGAAATTATGTTGAAATTACAAAAATGTTTGAGAGGCGAAGCCAAATTTGCGGTAGCTGGGATGATGTTAACAGCAGACAACGTAGATTTGGTGATACAGACGCTGGAAATGCGCTTCGGACGACCCGAATTCATCATAGACGGGCTTATATCTAGAGTCAGAGCCCTCCCCTTTCTGAAAGACTCCAACTTTGAGAGGCTGATCCAGTTTTCCGGCGAAGTCAACAACATGGTGTCCATAATGAAGTCGCTGAAATCTCAAAGACACCTTCAGAACCCACAACTGTTGAAAGATCTTTTGAGAAAACTACCAGATCACCTTAAGTTGAAATGGGGTGAAAAAATGGCAATTTGTGAAGGTGAATCCGATTTGGAGGAGTTTTCCAAATGGGTGGGAGGAATTGCCAGAGCTGCTTGCTATGTAAGCACTCCGTATCATACATCTTCAGAAAAATTCGTCCAAAAATCAGATACCAGAAAGCCCGAACGAGTGTTCAATATCCTTGAGAAAGTTGGTGACAAAAAATGTTGTTATTGCGACCAGAAAGCACACGATGATGATTGCCCTTTGATGAAAATGGATGACATTGAGAAAAGATGGAAAACGGTGACTGACAAAAAACTCTGTTTCTCGTGCTTGAAGAGGAATCATCAGAAATTCAAATGCAGGGCAAGAAAACAGTGTGGAATTGAAGAATGCAAACTATTTCATCATCACCTTCTACACAAAGAACATCTTACTTCGAATAGTCAACAAAATAATCAAGATTCGGAGAAAGTTTGCACTGTACGTACCAATACGAAAAGAGTTCTTTTGCGAGTTATCCCAGTCGAACTGTATGGTCCAAGAGGTTCTCTTCAGGTACTAGCTCTTTGCGAAGAGGCATCTACAGTAACGTTACTAGACGAGGTAATTGCACGAAAACTCGGACTAAACGGCATCCAAGAAACCCTATGTCTGCAGTGGACGAATGAGGAGACTTCAATAACAATGAATTCTTTGAAAACCGATGTAAAAATATCGAAGGTGAATGATGGGCATTGTTTCATCATGAAAGGCATTCGGACAGTTAATAATTTGTCACTTCCAGCTCAAAGTGTCAAAATGACAGAGTGGCGAAATATGTCACATTTAAGGAATCTACCTATTCGAGATATCTGTGACGAAAAACCCGTTCTTCTCATTGGCCAGGACAATATTGACATAATTGTTGCTCGTCAAATACGGAGTGGCCCAGAAAATTCTCCAATTGCAAGCAGATGCAAACTAGGATGGGCGATTCATGGCCCAAGCCAACAAAATGAAGGTAATGAAGATATTTTTAAGCCACATCGTACCATGCATATTTGTGAACAAGAAGACCCTGAGAAAGACTTACAAGAGATGGTTAAAAAGTCCTATTCCACTGAAAATTTCGGCGTATTAGCTACAACAGATCGATTGAGCCGAGAAAACACCAGAGCACTGAAGATTATGGAAGATACAATAAGGAAAGTTGGTGATAGATATGAAATTGGTCTTCTTTGGAAGTCAGACAATACTAAACTTCCACATAGTAGAATTACAGCCATGCAGAGATTATATTGCACTGAAAGAAGATGTCAAAAAAATACTGAATTAGGAAAAGAGTACTGCCAGAAAATCAAGATGTATGAAGAGAAAAATTACATCAGAAAGTTGAGCCCAGAGGAAGCCAAGGTGGAAAGCTACCGAACGTGGTATCTCCCACACTTTGCAGTTTCAAATCCGAGTAAAAAGAAAATGCGTCTAGTGTTCGATGCTGCAGCCAAGTCGAACGGCGTGAGCTTGAATGATGCACTTTCTTCAGGTCCAGATCTACTTCAGTCCTTAGTAGCTATCTTGTGGAAGTTCAGGCAATACCGGTTCGGATTTTGTGGAGACGCCAAGGAAATGTTCCACCAAGTGAGAATTCGTAAAGAAGATAGGGAAGCGCAACGTTTTCTTTGGTGAGACCTAGAATACGACAGAGATCCAGATGTTTATGAGATGTTGGTGATGACATTTGGCGCAACATGCTCCCCTGTATGTGCCCAGTATGTTAAAAATTATCATGCCGAAAGAAATGTATCAGATACCTATCTGAAAGATGCGATCCTGAAGAAATTCTACGTCGACGATTACTTGGATTCCAAAGCCACCGAAGAAGAAGCTGCTGAAACTATTTCTGCGATTTGTGATGTGATGAAATCTGCAGGTTTCGAAATTGTGAACTGGATGACAAATTCAACACTGATTCAGAGAGATGCTCCAGAGGATATACTTGCTGAAAAGCACATAAACGACGGCTCTTCCCTCCATAGAGTGCTGGGATTATGGTGGGACACACAAAATGATCAATTTCAGTTCAAGGTGAACATCAAAGCAAACATTTCCACCGCAACTGTAACTAAAAGAGAAGTCCTGAAAACTGTCATGTCTCTGTACGATCCTCTTGGTCTGATTTCCAGTTTCACTATCAAAGCGAAGATTTTCATGCAAGAAGTTTGGCGATCTGGAATAGACTGGGATGAAAATTTGAATGAAAATCTCTCGAAAACTTGGAACAAATGGATGCACGAGTTACCGAAAATAAGCACCATCAGGATTCCAAGATGTTATAGCCTAAATATACCGACTGCTACAAAAATTGAACTGCATACCTTTTGCGACAGTAGTGAGAAGGCCTTTGCAGCAGTTTCCTTCCTCAGAGTGGTGAGAACAACTGAAGAAGCAGATCTTTCACTAGTATCATCCAAATTACGAGTTGCACCACTGAAACCATTATCCATACCAAGATTAGAACTCCAGGGTGCTGTGATGGCAAGCAGATTGGCACAATCTATGAAAGCTGAACTAGAAATACCTATACATCAGCTTTTCTTCTGGTCAGACTCCAGATGTGTACTTTCTTGGATAAAAGGTGATGGTAGACAGTTCAAGCAGTTTGTTTCTCACAGAATCGGGGAAATACAAGAAAGGACAAACCCTGAAGATTGGAGATGGGTTCCTACTGCCCTCAATCCAGCTGACGAAGCAACCAGACCTAACTTCGATCCGAATAAAAAAATAATACCAGGCTTATGGATACACGGACCAGAATTTTTGAAAATATGTGAAACGTTTTGGCCGAAAGAAGATTATGCTACATCATCGAAAGACATGGATGAAACTGAAATGAAGACTGAGTATGCTGTTTGCTTGATATTATCTGAAAAGAAAGTTCCTCTACCTGATATAAAAAAAATTTTCGCAATATTTGAAACTTGTCAGAAGTACGGCGTGGTGCCAGAGATTCCTGAAGAAACTTTTGCATAGAGAAAATCGACTACACTTTCAGAAGGAGCTATCAGTGCAAGAACTTGAGGAAGCTGAGAATTTATGGGTTAGACAATCCCAGTATGAAAGTTTTCACGATGAAATGCTGAGTTTAAAAAACGGAAAGGACATAGACAAACGAAGCAGACTCCGCAATCTCAATCCTGAACTGAATAATGGAATTATAGTACTCCGTGGAAGAACACATTTGGCCAGATCCCTTTGCGATAATACGAAAGAACCAATCATTTTAGACCCAAAGCATGATTTTACAAAATTACATATCAGACATTACCATGAAAGATTTCGACACAGAGGAATGGAACTAATTTTGAATGAACTTAGACAAAAATATTGGGTGATCAATGGCCGAGCAGCAGTCAAATCAGCTTTTGCCAAATGTCAGTACTGCAAGAATCAAAGAGCCAAACCTATACCACAACTGATGGGACAATTACCCGAAGAGAGACTGAACCGAGAGGTGAGACCATTTGTTAATGTTGGAATGGATTATTTCGGACCAATCTATGTTAAAATTGGAAGACGAAGAGAGAAACGATGGGGAGTTATTTTTACTTGCCTATCAATACGAGCAATACATTTAGAAGTGGCGCATTCTCTGAATAGTGAGTCAGCTGTCATGGCTATATTGAGAATGATAGCAAAAAGAGGGCAACCGAAGGTGATTTGTTGTGATAATGGAACCAATCTTGTAGCTGCCAACAAAGAAATAAATAAAGCGCTTCAGGAACTAGATACAGAAGCTATTGTGGATGAGATGTCGTCTAGAGGTATCCAGTTTAAATTTAATGCACCGGGTGCTCCAAACATGGGAGGAGCCTGGGAGCGGTTGATCGGTTCCGTCAAGAGGATTACATCAAAAGATCTGCATGACCAATCACTCCGAGATGAAACTCTTCAAACGTTTTTCGCGGAAGCTGAACACATTGTGAATTCGAGGCCCCTGACACGGGTATCAAGTGATCCAATGGACTTAGAAGCGCTCACTCCCAACCACTTCCTTCTTGGATCAGCAACAGGAGATAGTTCACTTATACGACTTGATCCAGATTCCAACTGTTTACGAAGAGAGTGGAAAAAGTCTCAGATATTACTGGAAAATTTTTGGAATCGATGGGTGAAAGAATATCTGCCTACATTAACGAAAAGACCTAAATGGAATAAAGATCAACAGCCAATTCGAATCAACGACGTTGTCATACTAGTCGATAACACTATGCCACGTTATTCCTGGAAGTTGGGAATAATTACTGCTGTCTATCCGGGACCTGATGGGAGAGTACGTGTGGTGGATATAAGAACTTCGACTGCTGAGTACCGCAGACCAATTACGAAGATATGTAGGCTAGATCTAGAACAAAACTAATTTGTCTAGCAGGGGGGAGAAAATGTTAACACTTATTACTTATTGTTTGAAAATATATCTACTCATGTTTATTGTTAATGCTTAGAGACCTTGTATATTGATAAAAAAAGAAAAAGTAAGTCAAGTTATATTTGAGAGAAACGTCATTAAAACTTTTGTAAAGACTAAAGTTCAGTTTTATTGGCAAGTTTAGACTTTCAATTAACGAAGTAGAAACAACAGGAGTTAAAAAAACAGTAGTTGAGAAGTAAAAAAAGAACTTTTATTAAAATATTAAATACAGCAATAACAGAGAAATAATAAAAACCTGTAACACCACGCCATTTGAAGAGTTGGAATTAACTGAATGAAAATTTCTAAGATTTGTTGAATTATTGATAGCTGCTTTTCAGTAAAAAGAATGTATGGTCTCTAGAGGCTCCAATTCGATAGAAAACAGTATATTTAGGCAACTGCCATCAAACTTGTACCAGTCTGTTCGGTCCTTGGCCAAAGTATGTACCCAGCAAACACATATGTGACATGACATCTCTGAGATGTCGCAATGAGGTAACACGGCGATATAAAAAACGTTGCATCGCTGCGATGTATAGAAGGAAATACATCTGTGACATGACATCTCTGAGATGTCGCAATCAGGCAACATGGCGATATCAAAAACGTTGCATCACTGCGATGTACAGAAGCAAATACATCTGTGACACATGCGCTTGAAATTCGTAAATTTCTATATTCGTTCATATTGCTTCTCGATCATAAACATTGAACATAACCAAAAATGGCTTGATGCACCAAGTTCGATTAACTAATGGTCATAGTAATTTAATAAATGTTTAATATCCTGTGACAAAGCTGTGAAAATAACTTTTTCTAGGAATAGTTCCCAGGATAAAAGTAAGTACCAATAATTTTTCACTTGAAACTATGGCAATAAGGCGCACATTTTCCTCTTTCTCTTATCGTCATAAAAGACGGATGATAAAGTTTTATTGTTTTAGGTATCATCATTTTTTACTGTTGGAAAATGCTTCGATTATAACAATATGTTGTTTCAATTTGAGTACATTATATTTATTGAAAATAAAATGTTTAAATACATATTTTCCATCCAAAGCTTTTTTTCACTGATATATTTTCCTTTGTATTACCTAACCCCTGCGTGACAAAAGTACATCGCTGTGATATGTCACATATTCACATACCTGCGATATCAATATGGAATCATTTCATATACCGGGTGGCTACGGAAGTATTGCCTACGGAATATCTCAGTTATTGTATGAAGTAGGTTTGTGAAATTTGGAGCGTCGATATAATGACATACAAGCTAGAATTTGAGCATATTGACATGTCGAAGTTAACTTCCGGTCTGACCGGAAGTAACATCAACTTTCTTATTTTAAATGGAAACCCTATTTTTTTTTCTTTTCGCTTTATTCAGCATTCAATTCCCTTTCTAATGACATATCACAAGTTGGTATCTAACCAGAAACTAGATCAGAAAAAAATTATTATTGAAATTCACCGAGTAGGCCGTGGAAGCAAAATGAAAGCCAAAAATTGAAAAGTTGGCTATGGAAACCATACGTCACTTGACAACAGTTGCTACTACTGTGATATTTTATTTTCATTCGTCGGCGTTATAAAAAGCCGCCAAAAAAAATATTGGAAAAATTGGGAAAAAAACAATACTCTGTAGGTCCATAACTTAAATAGGAACATACAACTTTTTCTTGCCTGTACTATTCAGCATAACCATTCCTTTCTAATGATATAATAGAAAGTAATTTTTTGAAATGAAATACCAAAAAATCCAATTATTATTCTTCAAATAACGAAAAAACAGATTTATCGAAAAAAAAATTCAAATTGATAGGATTAAAGATAAAATAAATTCAAAACAAATGTTCGAAATGCATTCCCTCAGCGTCAATACATTTATTGACTCTGGTGATATTTTCATGTAAAACGTTTCTCAACATTTGGGGCGTGATATCTTGGAAAGCTCTACGAATTTTTACTTCTAGCTCATGTAGAGTTGTAGGCTGTGTGGAATACACCCTATTTTTAAGATGCCCCCATAGAAAAAAGTCGCACGGAGTAAGATCAGGTGACCTTGGTGGCCACCTGACTGTACCATGGGTTGTTATAAGTCTCTCTTGAAAGCGATTTTGAAGATAATTTCTCGCTATTCTTGAATTGTGCGGAGGGGCGCCATCTTGCTAGAAGTACATTCTCTCAGTTATTTCCGCCAGTAGGTTGTTAATGAATTCCGAAATTTCATTCGTTAAAAAATTAAAGTATCTCTCTCCGGTTAGTTGGCCTTGAAAAAGAATGGGGCCAACAATATGAGTTCCAACTATTCCTGCCCAAACATTCACACCAAATCTCTCCTGGAAGCCGCCTTGTCGAAACCGGTGCTCGTTTGCTATCGCCCAGTACCTGGAACAAAAGACCGTTCACACTTTTAGCACTTTACACTTCGACTATCGACAATAATCCAAATAAAGTACAGTACCTACCTTGTATTATTCCTGTTAAATAATCCATTGTTGGTAAATCTTGACTCGTTCGTAAACAAGATATAATAGTTAAATAGGTGATTCTCAGCATTTTGTCGAAGAAAACAATTACAATATTCCAGGCGCCTTTCACCGTAATTTTCATACAAATGTTGATGCAACTGATACTTGAAGGATTTCAATCGATGTTTTTTCAAAATTTTCCTAGCAGAGTCCTTACTTATAGCTAATTCGGCTCCAGTCTGCCTTGAGG
Organism: Chrysolina oricalcia; assembly: GCA_944452925.2. Classification (NCBI taxonomy): domain Eukaryota; kingdom Metazoa; phylum Arthropoda; class Insecta; order Coleoptera; family Chrysomelidae; genus Chrysolina; species Chrysolina oricalcia. Next base: position 39,024,814 of record OX101819.2, read on the forward strand.
AAATTGTGCTATCATATTGTACTAAAGCTAATACATGAATTTCAGTTTCCTCATTAATAACAAATGCTTCTTGGTCTTCGTGAACATCAGGCTCAGTTCTTAATTTTTCTTCAAGCCACTGGAAATACCTTCTTGACGGTTGCTGCCTCCCTGGATATCGCTCTAAATACAATCGTTCAGCGGCATAAGAATTTTTTAAACATTCACCATAAATGAGAAGCATGTCAATGTGTTCGGTTCGTGAATAACGGGGCATTTTTTGAATATTCCACTGACTGATTTCGATTTCCAAACCCTTTTAAAATGGCAGAATCAAAAACACTACTTCGAACGTCAAAATAATATGGATAGCAGCGTTCGTGACAGCTCTCATTTCTTTTTTGTTTCATTCCAAAATACATTTTAATCAGCCTACTTGTTAATATTTTGGTTCGAATGATTATTGCAATGGAATGATTATTCTGAATAGCACAAACATCGTCCATAGGTAGATATTAGAATATCTATGGACGATGGCACAGACCAAGTACGTTTATGTTCCTATTAAACCTAGAACCTACAGGATATAATTTATCATTCCACATTATTTTTAATTTTATTTTTGCGTATGGCAATAATCTGTTTTGTTATTTGAAGAATAATAATTGGATTTTTCGGTATCTCAGTTCAAAAAATTATTTTCTATTATATCATTAGAAAGGAATGGTTATGCTGAATAGTACAGGCAAGAAAAAGTTGTATGTTCCTATTCAAGTTATGGACCTACAGAGTATTGTTTTTTTCCCAATTTTTCCAATATTTTTTTGGCGGCTTTTTATAACGCCGACGAATGAAAATAAAATATCACAGTAGTAGCAACTGTTATCAAGTGACGTATGGTTTCCATAGCCAACTTTTCAATTTTTGGCAATCATTTTGCTTCCACGGCCTACTCGGTGAATTTCAATAATAATTTTTTTCTGATCTAGTTTCTGGTTAGGTACCAACTTGTGATATGTCATTAGAAAGGGAATTGAATGTTGAATGAAGCGAAAAGAAAAGAAAATAGGGTTTCTATTTAAAATAAGAAAGTTGATGTTACTTCCGGTCAGAGCGGAAGTTAACTTCGACATGTCAATATGCTCAAATTCTAGCTCTTATGTCATTATATCGACGCTCCAAATTTTACAAACCTACTTCATACAATAACTGAGATATTCCGTAGGCAATACTTCCGTAGCCACCCGGTATATCGCAAAAACACATCGCAGTTACATCTAAAAAAATATCGTTGTTACATCGCAAAACTTGTTGCAGCGACGTCGCATGGATGAATCTTGAATGGGACAAAATAACATCCATCCGACATCGCAGCGACGTATATTAAACATAGAATGCGATATCGCAGGTCACATTGTTACATCGCTGCGATGCATCTGTGATGTAACTGTGTTTGCTGGGTAGTAGTGGCAAGAATCGACTCCAAAACCAAAATAGAATCTTGTTAATACTGGTACAGGATCCAAAACCCAGTCCATAACAATGTAATACCATCAGAGCTAAATGCCCAAGAATTTAAAAATAATTGATGTTTTTTTAAAGCTAACACTCCCTTACTGTTGTCAAGAAATGCCCGTGTTCTACACATTGTTTTAAAGTGTATGGTTTCTTTTTCAATGTTTTTATTTCCAACAAATGCTAGATATTGGCACTGGTGTAAAAAATAACTCTGTTGGTAGACGTTGACAAGAAAGGGATTCCTGGGTTAATAAGAAGCCCACACGAGAAACGTAAAATCTGCATTTTCTGTTTCATATTATTTAGCTGCAACATCATCCTCATTATCCAACCCAGCTTTCATGCCTGTTATTGTCTATCATTTAGGTCTTTTGTTTAATTATGGGTCTAAGTTTGGAAGATGTAATCCTAGTCATTCATTATCTTTCCAAATTTGAGAAGCACATTTTGAGGATTTGTTTAATTTTCTATATTGTGTGCTTCACTCAGCGTCAGGGATCAACTATCCAGTAACTCATCTGCACAATTATAACCATTTATAACCATCAGAAAGACAACAGTTTCATCCATGGGTTCAGTGTGATATGGGCTATCTTCCTCTACATTACCAATAGTTTTACTTTCTTTATTAACAGTTCCTAACAGAGAATGCCTCAAATTTAGTAAACTCATCAACTTCAGAGTTGAAAGAAACAAAATGATCAGTTGTTCTTTCACCTTCTTTGGTTGAAATATTGGGAACATTTTCAGATAATAGGGTCTAGAAAGGAGAGTGTTTTCTCAAATTTCGAATTTGAACATCGGGAATGGAACTCAATAACATCAGTCTTGACATAAACGTGTTAGGGAACGACCCTGTTCAGTGACGAGAGACAAGCTGAGTAGGCATTCATCTTGTTATGATTAGGAGGACTGAAGACCATATTCATGCACTATTCATCTAGAGTTTGTTGGAATAACGTCCAAGGAGAATTTATTAAAGATATTGTGAATTAGTGGTTGTATCAGTGTAAAAAGCCCGTTCACCTAACAAACGGTGTTTTCCCACTGAAATGAAATTGTAATATGATATAATTTCATTTCAGTGTGTCTTTCCAATCTTTCACTCTTCGGGAAAAGTATTTTTTTTTGTATATTCGTATACATTCCAGCAAAATGGAACACAACATTTGCAACCAAACAGACTAAACTAACAAGGAGGGTTTAATAAGCTCTAGCCAATCAGAATCTTGTAGCATCAACGCGTCATAGTGACGTACTTGGATATGAGTACTGAGTCGAACTCGAACCAAGCAACAAAACTGTCAGCAGTAACTCTCATTTACGAAGAGCTAGTCCGTCACTGTCTATAGATAACGGCGGCCATGACACGTCCAACTACGTCACAAATGTTCTTTCATCCCTTTCTACTAGTGTCCCCAATGTCTTATGGGGATTAAACTCTCCTTGTTAAATTTTAGTCTCCTTGATTTGCAACAAGCTCGATTTTCTTGCAAATATTTTTACAATGAATTCAGATTTAAAAATATTGAACTTGACAGCGTTGACACATGTCAGTGTTTCAAACAGTAAAAAACAAAATTTATTACCAACCTGTCAGCAAAAAAACGATCACTAATATCCTGTGGAATAAGGACTTCGGATAAGAATCACAGAACTCGTACTTATATCTTATATCATAAGATATAAGTATGAGTTCTGTGATAAGAATGCAGCCATGCCAGCACACAACTTTCGGCTAAAAACTACTGGCACGTTTTTCAGCAACTTTTCGTCATGTCAGGGTTCCTGGCAGCCTCAATTGTTTATAACGGCGGAAAAATTAAGATTTTCCATATAATACAAAACACTAGGGACTTTAATTTTGTTTAGGGTTTTTTCTTTCAAAATGGCGCTAAATTCAAAACTATAGAGCTAGAGCATTGTTATTGAAAGAGGTATTGTGTAATGTAGGGTTGTTTATTTGTCAGTGTACTCTTGTGTTCCACGAAATAATTCAAATTTATCAATTTCAACCAACTGTTATGATTAAAATGTAACATATGTTCCATTACAAGGCCGGAGCCAGAAAAAAATTCCTCAAATAGGTTTTGAGGCGTTTCAGCGGGGAAAATTATCTCTCAGAAGTACATGTTGTCGAGATGAAACAGGTTCTTTTAGCCATACATTTTCCATAGATCTAATAATTCTCCTTTCAATGAGTCCCATTCCAAAACTTTTTATACAGTATGAAATCGTCTTCTACAACACTGGGCTGTTTTTCACAACAAACTGATGGAATCAAAATATATAAAGATGATAGAGTACATTTATGCTTCTGGAATCTTGAGTGGAGTTGATCAATGAAATCATCTAGAAGTAGAATCATAATACCTACTTATTCTAAAGTACTCTTCTGGATCTTCGGTTCCATATTTTTCCCTGTGACACTGTTGCGACACTCTTGTGGATTTTTTATTTCTTCGTTTATGGATTTGAGCAAACCAAGAATACTATCATAAATGTTGATGGCGAATTTTGATTTGACATTTTTTCGAATGTCATTGATATTATCTATGATCAAATCAACATGTTGCAAAGCGGCCACCAAATCACAGAGAGGCGACTGGAGTATTTTACAAAGTGGAAGTATGAATGAAAACAACATGGTCAAGCAACTCACAGCAGTATGCATAGTCAATTCCAGCGACTCGCCGGAGTTTCGCCGCTCGCTACACAAGAACTATAATGCAGAGTCAAGCTCCAAAAAAGTGGTACATCGCCAGCATTTCGCCAAAATGAGACTTATCGCGTAGTTATCACTTTTTTGGAGCTCGACTGTGCATTATAATCCTTGTGTAGCGAACAGCGAATCTCTGGCGAGTCGCTGGCGATTGACTATGCATTCGGCTGTCAGAGTCACTACAAATTCACTAGTAGGTAATCATATAGGACTTAAAAATGAAGTCGCTCTTGATGAAGTTTCAAAATCCCTTTCTTCACTTAGTTCTTCAACAGTTTCGAAGATAGCCTTGAGAATTTCCTTGAATCTAATTAAACCATCATGATTCTCAACGCAAGTTCGCACATTGATGTAAGATTTTGCCATCTCACTTCGGGATAGGTTTTCTTTATATTTTCTTTAAAGTTTTTCGTTTTCGATGCTCTGAAGAAATTCTCCACTAATTTTATAATACCGATTGTATTTCGGATTGGCTGAATTTGGCAAGAGTGACTCGAAGCCGCTAACTCAACGATTGCGAAATGCGAGCTGCAATGAACGTATAATGTATAATGCTTCTGGATAAGTTTGGCGGATACCTGCTTGAATACCATTAAAACAGCCTTTCATCGAAGGAGCGCCATCATACCCTTCTTCGTAAGGGTATTCACAATCAACCCCTGAACTATTCAGTGTGGAGAGAATTGTGTCAGCCGAATAATTTCATGAAGTACTCTGTACTGAGACAAATCTTCACGTAGTATATTATATATGTTATCTCTGGGCTCAATATATCTTACACATATTGTTGTGGTATTTATTTAATTAAAAGGAATATGGTTTACAATATTTCCTTTAATAGAACTATGTAATTAAGAGCAATAGTTCATGTGCTAAGTTCTAGTGTAAGACAATATAATATGTTACTACTAATTTAACAATTATGACTTATGACTCGGCAATACTCGAAAACTTTTGTGCATGTAAATTTACCCTAACAGGAAAACCGACCGTGGCGGTACACGCAAATGCGGAATATTTGGGAAACAGGTCACGATTTCATTTGTTTTCTCTTAATCAAGCAGGCGAATAGAGGACTTCGGATAAGGATTCAGTGATGCCACCACACAACTTTTGGCTTTAAAACTGCTGACACGTTTTTCGGCATTTTTTCATGTCGGAGTTCCTGGCACCCTCAGGAACCCCGTAATATGATTGAAATTGTTCATAACGACGGAAATTTTGAGAGTTTCTATAAAATACAAAACACTATAGGGACTTTAATTCTGTTTAGGGATTTTTCTTTCAAAATGGCGCTAAATTCAAAACTAGAGCTAGAGTTTTGTTTTTGAAAGAGGTATTGTGTAGTCTAAGTCTAGGCAGTGCCGGATAAAACCACCGTGGGGCCCGTAGCAAATGTGAACAAGAGGCCCTTGATTTGCATTAAATATTAAAGTATATAATATAAAATAAAACAGCACATATACAAAAATACTTTCCGTGATTTAATCTGGGCACATTTGGAGATAACACTCGTCAAATCAATATTTCTGAGTTAATCACGTTCTATGTTCATAATAGTGAGGTCGTTTGACGTTCTTGTCCCATTGTGCTCCGTAACACATTTTTAAAACGCTTTAACGTTGAAAAAGAACGTTCTCCGCTGTATTTGGTGATTATCAAAATCAAGTTAACGCGAAACACTATTCCAACATTTGGGAAACACGATTTCAATGAATTTTCCGTTAACAGTTTATAAACTTGAAGTTTCTGAGCCTCATGCTTTTTCGTTCTGCTGTTAATATCAGCAGCCACATCTGTTTTCAGCAGCTTCGCAAACTGCACCAGTTTATTGCCCAGACTTTCTTCCACATCGTCTAGGAAATAATTGAAGATAATTGGAGATCTATTTAAGATCTTTTCTGCCGAAGGATTTATTTCAAATACACTAGTCACTTGATGGTAAGCTTCCATGCATTTGGCTAATGCAGACAATTACGACAATAAAAACATGAATTTCAAAACGTTGTCCAGGTGTTTGATGTTCTACAACTTCTTCGAGGTCTGTGAGGTCTGTGAGTAGAGCTGCTGCTGAAATGATCGTACTTTGTATTTCGCTTGCGTTTTCTTAAAGTCGATTGCTGATTTTCTTCACATGCAATTAGGGCTTTGGATTTTGCCTCTACATCTGAAAATTTGGATCGTATTGCTTGAAAGAAGCCTTGTAATGATTTATAAAGAGCGTATCTCGTGTTAAGATCTTGATCGGACGACTGCAACCAAGCGTTGGTCGCTTGCAAGTGTTCTAGAATTTCATTCCACGCTATAGTCATTATTCCCATTTCTAACTTTATTCATTTTTGGTAGGTGGCATAAAAAACATATCTTGATAGTTTTTTTTCACTTTGCGCACAGGCGCGAGGCCCCCCAGGCGCGGCGCCCGTAGCATTTGCACTGAGTGTAGGGTTATTTCTTTGTCAGTGCACATTCGTTCCATGAAAAAGTTCAAATGTAGTAATGATATTCAACCATTTTAACTGTTAAGTAACCTCAAAGTATTCAGGCCAAGAGCATTTTAATCAGAAAGGTAATAAAGTTTGTTTATCCGTGAAAGTTACCAATCAGAATATTTTCTAGATCGATCAACTATTTGGCAACTAGGAAACGTGAAATACGCAATTTTTTTTAAATTCAGGAAAACGATATACAGGGTGTTTCATAATAAATGCGCAGGACTTCAGGATGTGATAGCTCGTCCAAAAATATGAAAAAAGTTTTTATTAACTTACCCTCTAAAATGCACCATTTTATATATATATATATATATATATATATATGTAGATGTCATAAGTAACTTTCTGTTATATAATATACAGGGTGTTCCTTAAGTACGTGTAGAAAATTTAGAAGTGTGTTGCTAACATCAAAATAAGTAGAAAAGTTCCTATAAACATATGTCCGCAAGTTATTCGTTTCTGAGATACAGAGTGTCAAAGTTGAATTCTTATTTTCATTTTTGTGAACAATTTCAAAATAATTTTGATATTTGGGTAATGTTTGGTATCTGGTCTGGGAATATTCGTTAATTACTTTGTGTAAAAAATATATTCTTGGTAGAGGTCACTGCGAGCAACTGTTTTCGAGTTATTGAGATTTGAAATAACCTTGAAAAATCAACCCAGATACCAAACTTTACTCGAATATCACAAATATTTTGGAATTTATTCACAAAAAAACAAATATAAGAATTAAACTTCGACACTCTGTATCTTAGTAACGAATAACTTACGGACACGTGTTTATGGAAACTTTTTTTCTTATTTCGATGTCAGCAACATGCTTCTAAAGTTTCTACACGTACTTAAGAAACACCCTGTATATATAGGGGCCAAATAGTCAACCAATATTTCCGATACTTCATGAAAACACCTGGTTTTACAGAAGACTGGGACATGGCACACGATTAATCTTTTGCCGTAGACTTCTGGTACTTGCCATGGGCAAAAAAATGCAATGACAATAGGGAATATGCATATTTTTTTTTATTTGTTTAATAAATTTTTTACTTCGTTACAATATAGTAAAAATTATAAATACGGTTGAAAGTCTTGGAATTAATTTTTAAAATAATTTATAAAATACCGATTGAATTTGACCTATTTGAACGCCTCCATTTTCGCGCGCTGTGGATGACGTCACATGGCGTGATCAGTGTTGTTCTTCTTCAGTGTCGTTCGTTGAGACGTACTCTGATTGCTCTACTTGCTTGAAGTTGATATTTTATAAAAGAGTAAGACAAATGCACTACAAGTGTTAGAGAGAGATGAACATATGTGAAAGTGATCTCTATCAACCAGAGCAGTCTTCAATGAACAAGCCTTTCTATAGTTATGGCCATTGACACTATTGACAGTTATTAATTAGGTTAGGGATTTGCAGTTTTAATCGCTATTACGATAATGGAAAATGCTAAAAAATCATTTTATAGGTATTGTCTAGTACCGGAATGTCAAAACACAATAATTATAAGTACACCAAGTAAAGTATTTTTTTCTGTTCCAAGAGATGCGAAAATACGTAAACAATGGTGTAAGGTTATGAGAAGAGGCAAAGTATCTCCAATATCACTTACATTGTTGTGAAGATCATTTCAATGTGAGTACATTGTATTTCGATAGTTAACATGAAGTGAATTGATCAGAAGTAAGTTTTGTATGCATAAATGTTTTGTATATACCTGCCTCACCTAAGTTACAAAAGGAAAACTATCATTTGATAAACTATTACTACTTATCAGTTCAGGTATTGTCGGATTGTGCTTTGACAAAACCATTTTCAGTCATTGCTCTTGATAATTTACAATTGTCACTAGACCAAAATCGCACTATGTAATGGAAAACACTACAAATATATGAATAAAAACAAATTTTACATGAAAGACGACTAGCACAGTATGAATATCAACACAGATAAATTTCATAACGTGCCACGTGACGTCATTCTTCGTTTCGACCACTGGTGATGCGTTTCGCAAATTTGAATTCCGCGCGCTTATTTTGCACTTTTTGATAAAAGTTTTATGGAGTTAAATACAAACTAAATGATAAACTAATGGTTTAGATGTAATTTCAAGACAATAAAGTATACGAGGTAAAAAAATAAAGTAAATTTAAATCACTTGCATATTCCCTGTTGAAGGGGCAAGTGGAAGAAGGAGTTATGTTACAAATAAGAGTTTATGAGAAAAACGGGCTTTAGTAAAATTAGCTGGCATTTTTTAATTGAAGCGAGTTTAATAACTTGATTTTGTGCAATTGTAAGGAACTGTTTTCGGGTGTTTTTTTGAGATTTAGAGCGTTTTGCTACTATTTAATTTTTTGATGAAAATCGTAATTCATGAGGATTCACTTGGTACCTACACCATCTTTGTTGATTACTTGGAGGTTTCGACTTCTTAACTGATAATATTTTTATAAAATCCCCTGTGTTCTTCCAAGATAAAAGGTAACTACTGCCGATTATTTTGATTTTTTTTCTCAGATAAATTTCCTGGTCTAGTGAATTCGATATCTGTAAGGCGAATAGTTTTTTAGCGGGTTATTTTAAAATAGTGAAACTTTTTCAAAAAGAGTATACCTACTCATCGTATGGTTCTTTGTAGAGGTAGCTGCCAAACTCCACAATACGAGTCCATTTCATACCATCCCTAAATGAAACTTTTTCGTTCAACAGGTTTTTACTTTTATTCACCAGGTTTTTACTTTTATTCACCAGCCCCATTTTATTTGGTAAACTATCCAAATCACGAAAGTATTGCCCCATATAACAAACGACAGTTTTGTGAATACAGATTTAATTATTCGTGTACTGATCAGGAGTGAGTATATTATTATATTTCAATCTGGACATAATCTAAATAGTCGAAATAGGTGTGGACAACTTTGGGGAATTTAGTTCTTGCATTGTCTAAGAGTATAAGACAATGGTTCTTTTGATTTTATTGAAAATATGAACAGGATGTTCTTAAAGTCAGTTGTGGAATCATCTGCGTCTGAAAGTTGGAATTTAGTCCATCTAGGCCAATAAACAGAGCAATTTTTCTCATAAAAGTTCAACTTAAATTGCTCCGCCGATTTCTTTTTTGTAATTCGATCGTCACGGAGGGTTGAATAATTAGCAATAAAGTTATCACCCCCTGGGGGGTGCAAACCCCCAAAATCGTAAAAACTTTTTTCTGGAAGGTATTTTCTTGACATTTCAGCCCTAGCCAATAAATATGAGTGAAAATCGGTATTAATAATGGGAGAGAATTATTTTTAACAATTAAACCCCCTTCCGGGGCATCAACCCCTTCCCGAAATCGTGTTTTTTTGGGGTATTTTCTATAAATATGTAAAATTTTCAGTCCTGAGTAATGAAACTGATCGAAAATTTGTAAAAATAATAGGTATAAATTATTAGTAACGATTTTCCCGCCCCGCATTCGGGGCATATCCCCCGCATCGCGGAAACATTGGGGTGAGGGGGAAGAGGGAGAATATTTGAAAACACTCTCAAACTACTCTTAGATATAAATGTGGGTAAATAATCGTTGAGAAGTATTGTTATGAAAATTATTCGCAAATTCGAGAGAAGATCAACTTATTGTATAAATCAAACGCGGACCGGAGTTGACGAAATATTAAAGTGTTTTTCAATGATATCGAGAAAGGGTATGGAGAAATGAATCCACAAGTAATCACCATCAAGAAATGTATAGGATATATATTTATTCACTCATTCAACTCATCATTTACTTCATCTTCAGTCTCCTCGTCTTCATCTTTACAATCCGGAACAATCACTGCCAAGTTTCTACAGATATCTGACATTGCGATATTTTGAAACAGAGCTGAGTTGAACATGAAACAAATATTTCAAAAATAAACTCACCATTTTCAAAGAAGACGAAGACGTCAATAGAGTAACGGAAAAGCCAATAACCATAATGAGAGAGATAGATGAGAAATTATGTGACACTGAGAAGGCTCAAGAGTCATGGTCGAGATACTTAAGGACGGACAATTCCAAAATTGTTGATAATGTGGCGAAGCTGCGGGCGATGCCGGACCTGAACTCTCGCGTGGCCGGCCGCGGGTGACTGTCGATACGCTATGCACCGAGAAGAATCTGGACGATTCGAGGCTTCGAGAAATTTCATGAGCATTCGGAGAAGTGAGCGTTGGATATAAAAAGAACTACGCAGCAGACAGTCAGACAGACAGTAAAGTGAAAGTCGAATATAAATACCTAGTTCCGTGATTGTTATATAAATTAGAGTAGTGTGTTATTGAATCACTGTATTTCGTTACATAAATTATTTTAGAGTGAATTAGACTTTGAATATACAACAATAACTTCGTTGGCCAGTTAAAATCTACATTAAAATGTACCTATTGTGGTCACTGTTCAGTCTCCTTCGATCCGTTTTGGGATATTTCCCTCTCAATACCACGAAGAACAGACCAAATAAAACTATCGCAATGTTTGGATTCATTCAGAAGGGAAGAAACTTTGGACGGTGACGAGAAGCCGATATGTGCGAAGTGCAAAGATAGAAGGAAGTGCACTAAATCCCTATCAATTCATAAATTACCGAAAATTTTAGTTATCCATTTGAAACGGTTTTCTTCGACAGAAAGATTCAGAGAAAAGTTGAATGTTACTATTGATTTTCCTTTAGAGGGATTAGATATGAGTAATTATACAGCAGAAAACGTAACCCCTTGTCGCTATAGTCTTTATGCATTGTCTAATCATAGTGGGACTACCTATATCGGACATTACACAGCCTACTGTAGACATCCGTACGCGAGCACGTGGCATGAATATAATGATACACAAGTGAACCCAATTTCATCTAGTTCCCTCGTGAGCGGAGATGCCTACGTTCTCTTATATGAGCAGGAAGGCACTTAATCGCTCCTTTCATATCATACTTTGTATTATTATATGTTTTTCGTACTTCCGGGCCTAAAGTGACAACTTCACTCCCTTGTGACAGGTACTAAAGTGTCACATTTAATCCCTCCGGGATTAAATATTGACGAAACTCCCGGAACGATTAAATCACAAACAAACGAATTTAAGGGATATTTTATTGAAAAATATAATTAATTAGAATGGTAATTAACGTTAATATTCAAATTAATATTGTGACAGTTCGTCATATTGACCAGTCTTTCCTGGGTTAATGCAGCAGGTAACTGACGAGTAACAGATAGGTCCTTTTCATATTGAACTGGTGTTTGTTTCGAAGATCCTGCGGAAACAGGAAGCGAGAATGAGGACTGTGGCATAACTATAGTGGACGAATCGGCGACTTGACCAAATATTTTATCTGAAATTTTTTGTTTATTTTTAATAGACGATTCAATATATCCCTCGGCCACGTTGGAGGATTTCCATCCTCCATGTCTCTTCAGCACGTCTATTGTTGCTCCCGAATCAGCTAACAAAGACGCAGATGTGCGTCTAAAACAATGTCCCGTATAAGACGTCGCATTTTCTAATTTCAAGAAAGCTGCTATTTGCCGTGGAAATGTACCAAACATGTTTTTTCCTACTACTCGCGTAGTACATTCTTTGTTGATGTATTGAACAAAAAATTTTGAATGAGTTGTCCCTGTCTTTCGCAATGCCACATATTTCCGAAATATCGCCACAAAACTGATGGCACTGTTTTCTGAATTTTTGATCACAAAATTTCGGTCAATTTTATTTTTGGTGTTTCTAATCGCAATTAGGAAGGAATCGCCCAAATCTCTCACATCGTCGATTTCTAAATCAACCAACTCTTTTCCACGACAAGCTCCCGCAACGCCCAAAATAAGTGCAACCTACAAAAAAATTGATTTCTTAAAATTTCTGAATATAAACAAATTTCCAAATTTACCTTAAGCATTAAATATTTATCATCCGGAGCCTCCCGTAAGAACTGATCTACCTGCTCAGACGTGAGAATTCTTGACTTCTTTGGCTTAAATCCCTCATTTCTTCTCTTCAAAAAAGCTAATAATTTTGGAAATTTACTTATATCAATATCTTCTCTAATGTTAATAACCGATTTCAGCATTGAGTAATGTGCCCAGAGAGTTGAGGCACAAACCGCTTTTGATTTATCATCGAAGTAGACTAACAGCGCATTTTCAGTAGGTTGTCTCACATTTTTTAAGCGGCACCACTTTTTAAAAGCATCGTACTGCTGCTCGTATAGTTTTCTAGATTTCGGTGGTAACAATTCTTCACCTACTTCGGCTGCTCTTTTATCAATATCAGATACACCTTCTTCACTCATGATACCAATAATTATCAATAACAATGTTTCTTTACAATGACACTAGTAATGACAATGTTTCTAAATTATAACTGTCACAACGCAATGTTACTATGGTAACTTATTTTAAAGACAGTTTATTAAATGAGTTGAAGAGAGAAAAAACTGATTGAAATTATTGAAATAATTAATAAAATCATACCGGAAGTACGAAAAGTATCGTATATACCTTGCGACTGAAGTACATTTAATCCTTCAGGTAAATTATGGCCCTCCCTGCGGTCGGGCCATAAACTTTACCTTCAGGATTAAATGTACTACTTCAGTCCCGCGGTATATAATGTACTATTATTTGTAAAAACATAAATATTGTATGAATAAAAAAAATTAATAACAGTGACAAAGCACTAAGAGATGTTTCCTCGTCTCCGACTATCGATGTTATCCCAGTATCAGTAGATAAGCTATGCCGATCCTACCACCAGCATAGGGAAAACAGTGTGTTAGAGAGAGAGCGAATCCGAGCGTGTGTGTGTGTGAGAGAAAGAGCGTGTGTGACGTAATTGAGGACTTCTCAGTCGAGAGCGTCAAATTTCAATTTGTCATCCGCCATCTTGCATTGTACCACGGAACACCTCCTACCACAGAACACCATCATGTCACTCTTGCATGGGCGCGCGAATTAAAATTTCATCGCGTGTGTGACGAGAGCGTATTTTGATGAATAAAAAAAGATCTCGGCCGTGGGGATCGATCTGACTACCTCCAGATGATGGAGCGGACATTGAACACACTCGGCTACGGACCTCGCTGTAAATGTAGATGAAAATGTTGGCTATACGGCTGACGTGCCATGATTTTGTTGTTGGTTTGTCAACGTCCTGTATACAGCAGACATTAAAAATTATACACACACACACAGTGTAGTTGAAGAAGATGTTGGAGAAAAATACAACAGTGAGGATATGGTTCGTTTGCGGTGTGTCGCAGTGTCATAGGGGGATGCCTACATGGGGGAGTGCAAAATGGGGTAATGCAAAATGGGACATTTGTAAACATGTAGTGGTGGGGTTGTAGGGTGTGTTTGTAATAAGATGTCTATATTCATGGTGATTCTACTTATACCTGTAAAAGTTTGGGACAAAAATGAGGAATTTTCGCCTACTTGATTTAAGAGCTGACGCCTGTTTCAGATGGCGCATACAGCGTTTATAGTAAACTGTAATCACAGACCACACAGAGTGTATTTATCATAAATCACATATATCTGTAATCTGTGGTTTTTATATTTTCAAATTCATTATTTTTTACTTTGCTGCTTTGAGGTTAAGTTCATAATGTGGTAATGGTAAAGTTCTTTAGAGTTCCGTGGTAAAACGTAAAATTGTTATTCGTATTCCGATTCCGGATTTCGGTTACTTCATCTTTCCTATTAAATTGGCTGATTGTCAATTACCAGAATTACCTATCTAAAGGAAAGTTTCAGTGAAATTGTGTGTAGGTACCTACCATTTCCTTGTAGTGGAAACAACTGGAAGAAAATTTAAACACAAGAAATGTTTGCAGATTGTATACTTTGCTTAAGTATTCTGAACGAATTCTGCAGAAAAAAGAAAAACAGTATGTAAGTAAAGATTACTTGTACTTGAACGTTTGTATGTGGTAGTGGAATGGGGAAAACTTTATAAATAATCATTGGAAATGAGCATGAAGTAATTAATTTTTGAATACAATCTGTATTTAGAGCCCTCTAACGCTTTTTAAGGTTCCAGAGAAATTTTCTTTTCTTTTGGACAAGCTATTAATGATCTTTGTAAACAGGAATTTTCTCTGTTGTAATATACCTAAGCATATTTTTTATAAGTATTCATTTATCGAGGGGGTACAACGCAAAGTTTTTTACACCATAATAAAGTACTGAAAATATTCTCTTGAGACCGAGGTACTGGATCAACTACTGAATAAATACGAAGATTAGGGTAAGTCTACTCTTTGATAAATACTTGTATTGATGGGTGTACTGAAATACTGAAAATTCTGAAATGTACACCTACTGAAAGAAGTTTTTACCCCTCGTCATTTATCTCACAACTCACAAAACTTGAGTTTTTCTTTTAACCCTTAAATGCTGATGCCAATACAATCAATGTACATGACAATGTGGGATCTTCAAAGGACCCAATTGAAAATAATTGGGTGGGGGCCACGTTTAGTTTGAGCTGTGATTGCTGTGATAATGGTCCATGATTTTGTGAAGGGTTCATTTCAAATAATATCTACAGAAAAAACAAAGGGTCGAACACTACTAACACAATTGGAATGGGTATAATGAAGCATATAGCTCGAGGATCCCTCATAGTCATTTAAGGGTTAAGAATCTGATGAAAGTAATTCCTGATTAAGGGACCTAACCTTTTTTATTATACTTCCTTTACATTCTTATGGAATCGAGAAAACTGAATCAACAAGACTTGATATTTCCCTTGTTGATACTGACTTTCAGTTATTACCAATATCTCAATGGTTTCAGTTCTTCTAATTGAGAACTCAGCATCTCTATGTCGATTACTGTACCCATTTAATTAAAAATTAAATGAGTTCCGTTGGGTTTTCAAAATAAAATAAATACTGATTTGAAAAATTTGCTGAAAATGAGATTATTGAAGAAACTTGAATATATGTCAATAATTCTTTATTTTCACACAATTTATCTACATATACAGGGCAAATGGTTATTTTAATGATACATTTTGAAGGTGACAAATAATAATATGTAATAATAATAATTTCTTTATTTCAGAAAGGAAGAAAACTTATAATATATAGGTATATATATATAAAAGGAAGTGCTCTCGAGGGGAACTGTGATGAACAGTACGGAAAGATTTCGTGGTCAAGCCCTCTGGTATGTATATATATATATATATATATATATATATATACAAAGAAATTAAAATTCTCAATCCATCCCTCACCTGGGCCACACATGTTGATAACATCTGTAGAAAATTAGCAAATTCAGTTTATGCCATTAGGCACATAACTTCAACTGTGAGCCGAGAAGCTGCTCTAACAGCATACTATGCAATGTTTCATTCAGTGATGAGCTATGGGTTGCTATGCTGGGGTAATTCAAGCTTTACACACTTACAAAGAGTTTTTACACTCCAAAATGCGGCTGTCCGAAGCATTGCAAAGGTTAATTATACTGAACATTGCCATTCATGATTATATTACCAGATATGGTCACAACATTGTACCTCACAGAAGAAAATTATAAAAGAGCAAATCCATAGGAATATCTCTTTTCAATTCTTCCTACAGATATCAGGGATCTGCCGTGGGATCGTTTTAAAAAAACGTTGAGAAAGGTTTTTGTCAGAATGAGTCTCTACAGACTTAATCACTTCAGTGAGTTGATCAATGACACTTGTAGACAACTGGTGCTATTTTAATTTTAATTGATTTTATCACTTGTACTTTTTTGTTTGTAATTTCTCTGTTTCTTTGTACGACGTGTCCATAACTTGTAAATCATGAATGTAATATAAATGAAAGTGAATTTAGTGAGGGGCGATATATTGAAATATGAAAGGACATATTGTTGGGTGTAACAATCGAAATGCAGAGTAACCTTATACACGTGTTTGAGACTGTTGGTCAACTTCAGTATGTGTAGCCAAGTGCATAGATGTGCAACACCTGGTTGCGAAGTAAGAAACAAAGGAAGTCAACATATCGATGGTTACACCCAATAATTTGTCCTTTTATATTTTAATATATGGCCCCTCACTAAATTCACTGGGTAGGATTGTCACGCAGGTACCTATAACTGCCTGCATGGCTACGTTAGTTGTTGCCTTGTGAGCACAAGGTCTTCTAACCGAAGCCACAAATGTGCTTGGCTTCCTGTTGTTGACTTCCTTTGTTTCTCACTTCACAACTAGGTGTTGCTTATCTATGCACTTGGCTACACCGTACTGAAGATGACCAACAGTCTGAAACACGTGTATACAGTTGCTCTGCATTTCGAGGGTTACAGCCAATAATTTGTCCCTTTATATTTTAATATATAATTAATAAATTGTAATAATTATAAGGCGTTATATTCATGACTGATTCGATAAATAATGTACAAATTAGTGGAAAGCATTCAATTGTAGACCATTAATACGATTACTTCGTTTTTATGTCAAGCTTTCGAAAAATTTTATTTTCTTCTTCAAGACTAAAAATAGTTGTACATAAATATGACATAGTGTTACAAATAGAGAATACTTACTAACATGAAATTCAGTGTAAATTGGGGACAAAAAGAAACATGGGTGTCAAAAATTTGAAAGGACAGGATGACAACAAATTATGATTACTCAATAATATTATCGGAATTCCAAAGAGAGAGATACAGAGTGAGAAAATAAAAATGTATAATTGTAGATATAAATATAAATAAATAATCACTTCAAGGATGACCAGGTGAGAAATTTTCTTTGTTTTTTTAATAGATATGTATAAATAGTACTGAGGTTGAGGAGGTGGATATGATTTAAAATTTAAATGTTGTTTTTGAATCTAAACAACGTTTCTGAATAAACTTTTTTGATAATGTCGAAAATAAGGGTAGTTTACTCCTTATCACCCTTTCTATTTTTTGTTTTCCCGTGTACACCCGTTCAACAATTTAGAAATTTGACAACTCAAATCCAAGTTTTCTGCCATGCACCAATTTTTATCAATAATAAAATTTTCTGACAAATGGCTAATACAAAAGTTTTCCATTTTCCATATGGTGCAAACTTTTTGAAACTGTAGAGGTGGTGCTCCCTTTCATCTAGACTGATGTGTGGATAGGATAGGGGACTATCGCCATTACAGTATATAATACATGATAAGTAATTTCAATTGACATTTTTTTTTTCTTTGGTGTTTTGGCATCGACTGCTATGGTCATTAGCCATGTGTTCTTTATAGGCCTTGTTACTAACTCCATACGCCACTTTAGAAGCAGCACTGTTAATTGGAACGCAACAGTGAATCGTGCAGGACTCACCCTAGTCAAGCCACGAGATTTTAATAATTTAATCTGTTAAATTAAATTAAAAAATCCCAGCCCAACCAGGGTTCGAACTCCGGACCTTTCGACTCAGAGTCGGACGCTCTAACCACTGCGCCACACCCCGACATCAATTGACATTTTTATTAATAATTAAAAAGCGTTGTGGTTAAGTTGAAAAACTTCTGACATCAAAGCATATTTTGTTTATGACAAAATAATTATGAGTAAAATCGTGTAAAATAATGGTCAATGAGAAGAAGCCCTCAAGGTCGGGTACGGTCAAGGAATTGTATGTAACGTTAACAGTGGCGGACCTGCTATGCTGCATAACTGAATGATTAGGTTTAAATGAATTTCCAGTTTCTCTGTGGTGATGTGGTAAAAAAAGATATTTTCTTACAGAAAAATGATATAAAATGTCTTCTGATATAGTTACAGCAATTACTACCATCTTTAAGTGTGTAAAAAGTTCCTTTTTTAAATTGCACATTATCTTGTTTTTACGGAATATAAATTCTTGAACTATGTTATACCTAACTATGATATCTTGCTTCTCTAATTAACTATAGTAAGTGGGTGAGGCAATCTATTGATTCAATTGTCTTAATCTTGAATCTCGAAAAAATAAACTTGATTTGAGAACATATAACATAGTATGTTTCTTTCATTGTGTTTAGAATTTCCTAAAATATATAGGTCCAAGTCATGATGATATGAAACTCTCTAGCATTTCAGTATTATTAACATGCAGTAATTTTTGGGGATTATGAAAATAGAAACTATTTGTTTCTTTCATTCTGTGTTTAGAATTTTCTAAAATATATAGGTCCAGTAAGTAAAAATTTGCGTGTTGTAATTCATGATGATATCATTAAACTCTTTAGCATTTGAGAATAACATGCAGTAATTTTCAGAGATTACGAAAATAGAAACGATATTGAAGTTATTTTTATTTCAATACAATTTAGCCATTTTGGCAAGATGTTTAGATTTATTTCCGAGGGCTCTTTCATTGTGTTCTTTAGCACAACAGATACTCAATCTAGAGATCAAATATGCCCTCAGTGCCTCTCTTGATAAATCTTCTTTATGTGTTGTACAACCTACAATGTTTTTGGGAGAAAAATTTGATAGTTTGCCTAAAATTTCAGAAAGGCAATTTCTTTTAAGTTCCCTCTCAAAAACATCTGATATCGTGGCTTCAACATCATAAAGGAAGTTTATCATTTTTTTGGGATGGAAACGTTAAAAATCCCCTGCTTTTATTTTTTATGAATTAATTAAACCTTTCATTTCCCTCCCCCAATATTGTTTTCACACATTCTCCACATTTGGTGGTGCTTTTAATTTTTTTGTTACATATCCACAGAAAAGCAAAAGCTTCATCAATATCTGAGAAGTCCTCTTCAATTTCAGATATGTATTCCTCTATTTCAATATCGAATACAAATGTTTTTTTTTTCTTTCAGATCTCCAATATGAAGAAGGGATTTCATCATTTATCCTCCACTAACATTACTTCCCCTGGGTGGTTTTATCAAGGAATACAGGAACATCAAACAGAATATTTGTCCCACTTGAATTGACTCAGGGTGGGTATTGCATCCACCTGCAGCTCTCATCATCCCAAAAAAGTGCTGAAAATAATAATAGCAGTTGATTGAAATTGATAAAGATATGTAAACATAATCACCTCCAAATGATTTTGGTTCAGTCTGGATGTCATCAAGTATTTGAAACCAAGATTGGATAAATACTTTGTTAAGTCTGACAAGAAAAATTCTTCAGGGGAACATTGTTTCCATAAGTCCAAATACATTAAGAATGTATCTAGGTCCTGCAATTCATTCAATTGAAAGTTATACATGTATTTTATTAGATTGTTATCATATTTATCAGATCAGGTAAATTACCTCCTGAGCAATAGTTGTAGAAATGATTCCCCTGCTTTTGTCACTTAAAAAAGCAAAATTATATTGATGCAGTTGAGGTTACGATTTCAAATTTCTCTCCAATCATATTGGCTTTCCAAATATACCGTGCGGCATTTTATAGTCATCTCTCTGTTAACTTTTAAATGATTCGACATACACACATGACGACCGTTTTCAATGGTTTAATCAATACCACTTTTGGAAATAAAAGACATAGTGATTGCTCGACAGAGGAGGCACATCAACTTGAAAATATCAGTTAGTATGGCGAGGTCACATTGTTGAAAGGAGAATTCAAATATTTTTTCAACAATCTAAATATTTTCAAATGTCGTTAATATTTTTTTCACTATAATGTATTCGAATTATAAGTGTGGATCTAAATGGTATCCTTACCTCGATAAATTCGAATGGTTTAATGTGAAGCCCAGAGCAATGATCTGTCGAACATTCACCAATCACCAAAACTGTTTTTGTCCCATGTTTGTACCTCAAACAATTCAAAAGTTGACAGGGGCTGGGGGGGGGGGGGGGGGACACAATGAAACGCTGCACTGTATAACTTGCCAAAAATTAATGTACAATGCAAATGATATTTTGATATTTCAATATCTATGTTCAAATTCAGGCTCTTCATATATTTAGATAACATTTATTTAACAACTGATTTCATTCAACAACTTTACCAAACTGAGTCAGAATTTATCGCTCTAAGAATGCTTCAGTGCTAGAAGTACTATTTAAAACTATTTAACCATCTTCCCAAATGCATCAAACAATTCTCCACTGACCAATTTGAGAAAACAGTTTAAGAACTTCTTTTGGAACATGGTTTCTACAGCATTGATGAATTTTTAAATTTTGCATTTTGAAATATTCGAAAGTTATATTTATATTCCAACTGTTTATTATGTTGTTATAATCTTCAACTTGGATCTGATAAAATTGTGTTTAAGATTTTGTGTTGTAATTTAAATTTAAACTGTGTAAATGATTGAAAGAACAAATAAACTATTATTATTATTTAGTATAGTCACCTCATATTCTTGAGAGTTGAGCTTCAAGCCATTATCAGGTTTTGAAGAATTCATTATATCAATAATCCTATTGATTTTCTTGCAGAAAATGATGGTGGTATCAACATTTGACAAGATACCTTTATGTTGATATGTCTCCAAAGCCAATGCAGTTGTGTTGCTATATAACTGGAAAATGGACGTTTATTTTAATAAATTTCTTTTAACAAACTTATTCTATATTTTGTAGTTACATCAAACTCATTTGAAAGGATACTTCGATTTTTTCTTACCTGGAATGCAAGCCTTGTATTCATCTTCTCTCCATGTTTCGGGTAGATATGGCTTGCTGTCAACTTGAATGCCATTTTGAATTCTTTATTGGATTCATGTTCAAATAGTTTTTCAAAATGGGAAAACAGAACCCACCCTTCAGGAGCCTGGAATAAAATTCATTTATGATCAGATGTAATAAATCAACTTGATTTTATTAGTCATACCCTGAATTATTTTTTTTCATTAAAGTATTCCTCAAACATTTGATGAGGTGAGGAAAATCTGAACACATTCTCAGTTTACGCGTCGCATCCATGGGGTGTTCACACCACGGTTGTAGGCTGTTCTCTACACTAAGGTGTTTCCACATTTTCCTATTCCAGCTAGCACCATCACTGGTCATAACATCAATGTAGAGCCCTCACACACACTCCAACATAATTCTGGCCAAAATCTCTCCCGTCACATCACCTCCACTGAGAAAACATGCCAATGCTTAAAGACCATGACCAGCAAATGGTTGAAACATTATGACCAAAGCATGGTCTCCAAGGTTGTTCTCCATTTTCTTAGGACTATAATCTCCCAAATCGACGAATCCAACAAATTTCATTGTGTTTTTATCGAATTTTTTTGTTTCTGAAATTTTACACTCATCAACAAGAAGACATCCATGTTTTTCCCACTCCTTCATATGTTTCGTTTTTTCTTTCAACGTGGAAAAAACCTCTTTTTGAAATCCGAAACTTCCATCAGTGTTTCTAATGTACCTAGAAGAATTAAGTCATTTATTATACAAACTATAGTTGAATTCTATTACAGAGACATATTTAACATTTTTTTCTGCCATGATGTGGAAATAGTATATTTCATTACGAGTTCAGAAAAAAGGCTTTTTCCGTGCGTGCGCGACATGTTCCCGTGGGAGGTGAAGCCGAACACGGGAAGTCGTGCAAGCACGGAAAAAGCATTTATGGACGAGTAATGAACTATACTTTTCATTATATCTACCTGAAAACCACAGATTGTTAAGAAACATTTATTTTTAATAATGAAGGAAATAAAACATGTATTATTAATTGAAATATTTATGGTACAAAATTATCTAGAAATTGTCACAAAACAAGCGTTATTTACCCTGTTGGCAAGGAAATATTCAAATAATTTGCGATTTCTAGAGAACTGTCAACAACATAATATCTAATTTTGACATATAAATGACACCAGCGCACGGACATTTTTCCGTGCGGGCTCACGGAATGAACCCTTTTTCAGTATGCCTAATAAGCATGTAAATATAGTGTTTTTAGGTAGGTATAATGAAAAAGTGTTTTCCCGCACTCATTTTAGTGTGGAAATGTTATATTCCGCACTCAGTGTGAAATGTAACATTTTATTGAAAATCTAAATAGGTACTCCAACATATTGATGATATTATTTTTTGTTCATTGCTTTTCACTTCCATCTCCTCAATTTGAAACTCCTATTTGTAATATACACAGGCTTAGAAAATTGTCAAATAGTTTTTTTTCATGAATTTCAATACATATTTAATCAACTAGTGTATTAATGAAGGCAATTGATGATCGAGGTATTTTAACGCGTGAGCGAAGCGAGCGCGTAAATGTTCGAGATCATTAATCGCATTTTAATTTAAGAGTTATTTAAAATATTTTTTCGTCGACCTCACTCTTGTTGAAATAAATGAATTCTGATTTTTTCTGGCAATAAACTTGAAGATGCTACTTCAGCAGTTTCCGCAACACAGTAAAATTATCGTCAATATCCATTTTAGATTTAGAAGTTATGTGTCAAATTTCAAAATTTGACAGCGCCCATTCATAGAGAAATTGACCATTAAAGACAAATCGACCATTATTAGGTATCATTAATACACGATTTATCGAAATCGTTGATTAATAGAAAATCATTCATTAATAAGGGTCATTAATCAACGATTTTGAGTGCCTTGAAACAAGAAATAAATAATGAATATTTTGGTGTATAGGAAACTCAAAAAAGGTATGGAGATCATAAAAGATTTTTTTTTGGTTTATAGATTGCAAACTGTATGTAAAATAGTTATACATAATATTAATGTTTAGTCATACTAATATTACTGAGCATTTCAAGTTTCTATTGTTTTTTAGAAATTTAAGAAATAATCATTGTGTGATACTTGACCAGTATAAATCAGATGAATCATATAGCTTCAAACAAAATTTCTAATTGAGAATGGAAGTATGCGTATTTTAATTTGAACGTGGATTTTTTCTATTGGACTTTTTAAACTGGAAATTTTCACTCACCTTGAAAGTGTACTAGGAGATGGTAATGTTTTGTGCTCTTGATTTTCATTAATATGCAGGAATAAATCCAGTCAAGAGTGTATCGTTTTCCTCTTTTTACATTGACTCGCCTCACAACAAGTTCTTATCATTTGTTGTTGTGAAACAGGTAGATTTTTGATGAAATTATCAATTTTTTTTGAGTCTATCAGCTCTTTCCTAATATTAACTACAACAGATTCGAGTTGTTCCTTCCTCTTCCTCATGTAGAGTTGTTGTTTGATTTTAATTTTTTTTGTATCATGTACTTTTTTTCTGGACTCTTTCATTTTATGATTGTAAATAGATTTTGAGCAATAACTACATTTGTTTTTATTTATAGGAATCAAAACTTTACAAGATGAACTCTGACTGCTACAAATTTTTACTGCATTCAGACTTCTCAAATAATCCTCTAGATCTTCTACTGTGGTCACAGATTCCATAATATCAACAACTCTGTTCATTGCTCTAGCTTGTATACTATCAGCAGTAAGAACCACTGATCGCTCTAAATAGGCTAAATTGTTTTCTCCAAGTGCCACTTTAGAAAATACAATGTGATTTTCTAACTTATGGAAACTCCAGTAAAGAGGAAGATTAATTAAAATTTCATCATTCTTAATTAGAGAAAAAAGGTTTGTATGAATGTCAATTTCGACGGGGTTGGGAATATTTTCTGTTGGCATATTGCTGGAATTCACCAATGGAGGTTTTGGGACAGAGTCGGGTGAATCAGGTGGATTACTACAGGATGACGCAGGAAGAAAGTGCAGTGGAAGTTCAGAAGCGGTTTCACTGAAAAATTCAAAGAAAAAAATTTAAAATACGTATTTTTATTGTACATATCGAGTCGATTTCGCAATAATATCTACTAAAACATGTTTTATTCTTCAGATCAATACATATTATCGATATGTTATTATCTAATTAAATTAATCGAACTAAAGAAATAATCACACAGTAGTTATCAGATATTTGGCAAAAGCTTCAACAACTATTCTTAGAGAAAACCGATCCCAACTGATGATCGCAACTGATAATCCAACTGAAAAATAAAACCAATTATAAAAAAAATTCCTGTGTTCCAAAGTATTAAAACAGTGGTTCTATATTTAATGCGTCATTTCGATTTTTATTGAAAGTCATAACCAAAGAATATTTTGAAGGTGAAACCCTTCGCATTAGTGGAGTTGTTCATTTCTAAAATAGTTTCTTGACTACATGTTGTTCCATAGAAGTAGGAAAAACTAATTCAAGATTCCTTTTTCTTATGCACTTTCATGGATGCAAAGAGAATTTTTTTTTATTCCTATTCATTCAATTCGATTTTGGAAAGATTTTATGCATGCTTCAGGAATCGAAGTTCCACTTAGAAAATTTAGGTATCTATTTTCTTTCACAAGCTGTATAATTTCGATTTTTGGATTTTGTTAAATTCATACAATATTACTCTGATTTTTCAAAATAATATAACACTCTATGGTTGCTCCAACCAAAGCCCTTTTTATCCGAATTCAACAACACTAAAATTTTTAATTTGAAATCACTAAATAAATATATGGACAAAAAACTAAATCGGTATACATAGAACCCTTGTTTCAAATGGGATAGCAACTTTTCTAAAATAATTTTTTCAAATCCTCTTGTATTTCCATTATTGCTTTACTATTCATATGAAAGGTTTTCAAAAAAATATTCCTTTTTTTGATTTTGTTTTGTGGGATGCTCTCAGGATATATTTTGTATTAGTTCAAAGCTTGCATTTGTCTGTTTACAGAAGAAGAATTTCAAAATCGAATTCCTGAATATTTCATTAAGGGCGTTGCACTAGAGGTAGTCCAGGAAATCAAAGATCTAGGAGTATTTTTTTCAAAAAACTGTCTCTTCATTGTCCATCTCCGTTCTAAACTAGAACATGCCTGTGTAATATGGAATCCACAAACAGTGACACATTCCAAAAAAAACCGAAAGAATACAAGAAAAAAATTCTAAGGTCAATGCATTTGAAAAATATAAGGTGTTTATCCTCTCTGTGTCTCTTATGAAACCCAAAGAACAGACTTCACATAACAAGTTTAAGCAAATCAACATAACAAGTCTAAGCAAATGAAGGGAAAATGCACAAATTATTTTCATGTCCAATATTTTGCAAGACAAAATATCTGTACCAGACCACTTGCAAGAAGTCAACATCAACGTGCCTGATACTTCGATGTAGGGAAACCACTTTCAGATTTTTGAATCTAAACACACCTACAGAACATTGCTTATTGGCTTAACAGATTCAATATAAAGATATAGTTATTTATTATACAAGGAAAAAAGTATTAGATTTTAGCTCAAGGTTGTGTTGTCTCCCGACGCGAAGCTGAGGGAGACAAAAAACCGAGAGCTAAAAATCTAACATTTTTCCTGTGTATACTATTATAATACACTATTTTTTTCTGTGACGGGAAAAACGACGATTTAATCAAATATCTACCTTTACATATGTGTACATATATCTGGGAAAAAGTGCTGCACTTTTTTCCCGGTACTCGGGGTAAAAAAGTAATTTCATAAAAAGTTATATTTTATTACCTGCCAACAGAGATAAAACGTCAAACTTTTTTCCTGTCACAGAAAAAACACATTTAACCTCACTACTAAGACTATACAGGCACGCCTGTATCCATTTTTTATGTCAAATGTTATAATTGTTATATCTGTTGTGGAAAGTATCAAGGACAAATGTGATGAAAATTAAACACTTGAAATTCAAATGAAAAAATTTTATGAGTAAACTCCTATACACCTAGGTCAAATCATTTTTGAATAATCCTGTTTCAACAAGACTGATTTAAAAAAAGTGGGACGATAATGTCTCTTCTACATATTACATTCAGAATAGCTTTCCTTCTGAGAAATGTGTAGGGTCATGCTTGAATTGAACCGAAAACATCAATCTTTCCTCTTCAGGAATTCAACAGAGATAACACTAGAAGAAGATATTTGTCATTCCATGTGAATTAATTGATATTTGCCATTTTTTGTGTTTTTCTCGATTTGTTTGTGATCACATTTGCTTTCGAAACGTTTCTCAACAGATTATTTTCAACTACAGAAGAAGAAATTGATAATGGAAAACTAAATCGATCATGTGTTTTCTTGAAATTCCTACAATTACTTCTCTACAAGTGCCCCTTAAAAATAGTTGACAGGATTCGTAGAAACGGAATACTCACATGCATGATGGTATGGCACCCTTCAATAGCCTTTTCACACCAATGAAGTGGGTAAGAAAATGCTTTGAGTAAATAAAAGCTCCATGAGGCATATATTTTCCCACAGCATCTATCCATTCCTTCCGCTTGTTGTCATCCTAGAAATTACAGATTTCAATCAGTTACTATGTAAAAAAATTCCTTTGAAACCAAGTTAAAAGAGCATACACTGTTTTTTTTATTTCATTTGGTGTTTATAGTGGTGTTGACAGCTGAGGTTATTGTTTGCTTATACTCTCACTCGGAATTCAGTATTTATTGATTATGCTGAACATACTTTAATATATATTTATGTGTTCTACATGTTTAGTAAAAGTAAACAATACAGTGCAAAATTAAAGTTCATGAAACTCTGAAAAAACAAAGGAATGTATGGAAATGAATTGACTGTACTAATGAACCAGGACTCTCCAATTTGTCAGTTTCATATAGGACAGAAATTCATTAACCTCTGTGTACTATATTTTTAAAGAGGAATTGTTTGAAGATGGGTGCACTACATTGTTTAATTGAACTATACCTAGTGGAGATTTAAAAAATTCATTAAAGCAGACCTCTTTTCTTGAGCCTGTGCAATTGTGTTAAAATCAGTTTCTAAGATATAAAAGAAAAGAAAGTATTTACGAATAAATAAAGCTGTCTTCATGGCATTTCTTCCTGTTTGTTATTTATATTAGGTATTCAAAAAACCCTTTAAAAATCCATAATATTGTGTAAGAATGAAATACTTTGAAGCAACCTTATCAACGAAGGGGGGAATTAACTCGGTTTAGGCACAGAATAGGGCTTCTGTGGTTTAGGTTGATGCATACCTAGATTATCTCTGGTACTTGAATTGATAGTAATTTTGACAATACATCATCTAGATTAAGATGATTTTTATTTACCTTTGGTACTGAATACAGATGAATACTCGAACCTTCACACTGTCCACACAAATTGCAAAACCGTCCCATTTTATTAAAAGTCTCCTTATACACCAGAACTATACTTATGAATTACTACTGAACTAAACAACACTAAAATAAGAAATGAACAGAACTAATAAAAACGACGAACAATGAACTAAGCGAAACAACACTAAAACAAGAAACTATTAATGAAAGAAACAATAATATAAACTACGAAGAGATAAGTAAACATAAAAATTTTCAAAACACGGAAAATTGATTACTCATTGACAGTGACAGATAATAATTTTAGCGGGGAATCGAACAATTCTGAACAGCGCCATCTAACAGATTTCTGGTAAGTAGCCGTCAGTGCAACAGGTGGTGCCTTCAAAAAGTTCGAAACAAAAGCGAATCAGTAGAAACACCAGGAGTTTCTAGGCATCTTAGTTTGTAACTGCCAGAATCTGAAATAATTAGTGACACTATGACATTTGACGAGTATAGACGTAAGCTTGAAGAATTTTGTGAACGTGTGCAAGAATTGAAAAAAGTCATTGAAATTTACGAGGATATAATAGAATACAAATAGAAAAATATAAAAATATTCCGAGTTTTATTCATCACACTTTTAAAATGCTTGAATACGAACATTCATTCAGAGTTAGTTATGATAAACACGTTGATTAGTGACGTTGACCTCAGGGGTCACGATCGCCTGATATCCATCTCAAAATACAGCGTTTGAGAGGAAAAAAAAAAAACATGGTGACTGTCAATGAGTTATACTAGGTGTACCAACAAAACATTTAAGAAAAAAACATTGTCAAATTGCTAAGGAACGTATACAGGGTGTCTCAAATAACATCATTGGAGAAAAATATGGCGGTTTAACGGGAGTCAAGCGTTTAAACGTGCGATTCCAATAAGGGTACAGCATGTCCCAAAATACATCAATTAAGAAAAAAACATGACGTTTCAATGTGTGATCTCAATAGGGAACGTATACAGGGTATCTCAAAATACAACATTTGAGAAAAAAACATGGCTGCTACTTGTGTCAAATGTCGGGGGGAAAATGTGACAGAGAAGAACGCTTCATTGGGGATATGAAGATTTGAAAAAAACTGCTTGCCCATGCAGAGATTGAATTACATCTGACATGTATTTGTGTAATAAGAGGATGTTTAGACTGTTCATTTAAAACATGGCGGCGTCTGATCGCTCATCATAGTTGTATAGGGACGTCTCACAAATTTTTCCTAGAAAAATATAAAAATATTCCGAGTTTTATTCATCACACTTATAAAATGCTTGAATACGAACATTCATTCAAAGTTAGTTATGATAAACACGTTGATTAGTGACGTTGACCTCAGGGGTCACGATCGCCTGATATCCATCTCAAAATACAGCGTTTGAGAGGAAAACAAACATGGTGACTGTCAATGAGTTATACTAGGTGTACCAACAAAACATTTAAGAAAAAAACATTGTCAAATTGCTAAGGAACGTATACAGGGTGTCTCAAATAACATCATTGGAGAAAAATATGGTGGTTTAACGGGGGTCAAGCGTTTAAACGTGCGATTCCAATAAGGGTACAGCATGTCCCAAAATACATCAATTAAGAAAAAAACATGACGTTTCAATGTGTGATCTCAATAGGGAACGTATACAGGGTATCTCAAAATACAACATTTGAGAAAAAAACATGGCTGCTACTTGTGTCAAATGTCGGGCGGAAAATGTGACAGAGAAGAACGCTTCATTGGGGATATGGAGATTTGAAAAAAACTGCTTGCCCATGCAGAGATTGAATTACATCTGACATGTATTTGTATAATAAGAGGATGTTTAGACTGTTCATTTAAAACATGGCGGCGTCTGATCGCTCTTCATAGTTGTATAGGGACGTCTCACAAATTTTTCCATTTGGGTGAAAAAATATGTATACAGGGCGATCCAAAATCCTAAGTCTTAAATGTTAAATGGGAAAATGAGTCAAAGAAAAAACTTACCATTGGAGGAGTTATTGATGAAAATATATAAAGGGCGTTTTGATTCAAACATCATAGCTGTTGGAAGAAAGATGGCAGCTTCTGTCATTTGTGTCATCATAAATAGAAAAAAGATGAATACTGCACCATACCAAACCATACTGCGCTAAGCGTAACGTCACATACTGCACCATACATAGCCATACTGCGTTAAGCATAAGCGTCACATACTTCACAATACCAAACCATACTGCGCTAAGCGTAACGTCGCATACTGCGCCATACACATAGCCATACTGCGTTAAGCGTAAACGTCACATACTGCACCATACCAAACCATACTGTGCTAAGCATAACGTCACATTTCCATCTGTCACGTTACCTGTCAACGGTTTTGAAAAACGTTGTTACCACCTGTCAATGGTTTTGAAAACGTTGTTACAGCCTGTCAACGGTTTTGGAAAATGATTCAACGGTTTCACTAAGACCTAATGTTTCGCCATAAAGTGAGGTTAGATGGATCAATCAAATAAAAGAAAGGTATAGGTGTGGGATTTGAACCCACGCTCCCTTTCGACAATCGTAACTTAAGTACAACGCCTTAAACCGCTCGGCCACCCTAACCCATATGTATACGGTGTGTCCCACTTATCATGCTCACCATGGGTATCTTTTTAATGGTGAGAGATATAAGGTAGTTTAAATGACACCAAATGTGGAGTTCATCAAGGCCAACTATAATGTGGAAAAATATTTTGATAAAATCTATTCGTTTTTGTTTTATACGCAAAAAACAGATTTTGATCATTTTTATGTCTCGTCCGTAACTTCTTTATTTATGAAAATATTTGAATAGGAATTTCACATTCTCATGGCAGTTATTTAATGAGATTTTGAAAAAATATGAAATTCATACCAACTCTTCTAGAATTTGAGATATCAGCACCAACTTTTATTTTTCAAATGTAGGTCATAGCTCACTATGACTTAGTTATGAATAACTTTTTTTTTCTCTCACAGATGATGTCACAGTAATAGCTTTTTGTTGATAACAAGGGAGTTATCGCCATTTATACAAAAACAAGAACTATGTTGAAGTCACCATCTTGATTTTATAAATTTCAACAGAAAAATCATGATCTCCGACCTCAAAAACCTCCACATACCAATTTTGAATGTAATTGGACCATAATCACAAATCTCGTCCGCCATATCGGAAAAGCCGCCATTTTTTATTTTTTATTTCAATAAAAATTTAATAGCGCATTATCACCGGAATTATGAACATCGGCCAAATTTCAAGTTATTAGGACCGCCAGAAGGTGGTCAAAATTCACGTGTAAGAGAAATAAAAATTATCAAAATCTGTTATTTGTGTATGAAACAAATACGAATAGATTTTATCAAAATATTATTCCACATTATAGTTGGCCTTGATAAACTCCACATTTGGTGTCATTTAACCGACCTCGTATCTCTTACCATTAAAAAGATACCCATGGTGAGCATGGTAAGTGGGACACACTGTATATAATGAAATGTTGCAACTTAAAATGAAATGTTGGATTAGGTGGTTTCTGCCATGAAGTCTACGTAATAATATGACAGCTGCATGTATATTTCAGATCGGTTTGTGTCATGAAGTCGGAGCATGCTAAGTCAATCCTGATGTCTGGTTGGAAGTGAGTATATGACAGCAGTATGTATATTTCTGATCGGTTTGTGTCATGAAATGTGTACGTTTGAAGTGAGATTGGCATTTGGGTGTTGCCAGTTGTAAAATTAAGTCTAGAGTTGGGGGAGAAAGAGAGTGAGAGTGTTGCTACATGCTGAACTTTATCTTGGACTTGAGGAAATTGAGACGGAATTTCGTGGAAGACATAGACGAAGTCCATACAATTTAACGTGCCACCATCAGGTGAGTGAGTGGGGGGCAAGGTAACATTATTTTTGAAAAGCGTACAAGTACAGCGTTTTCGACGTAACCGTGTCATCGAGAAGGAATACATCAGCACCATTTATTGTCGAGGTGACCAACATATGAATTACCTACGTTTTAGATCTTTATGAATTATCGAAAAATAAGCACTTCTGTTTGTAAAAAAAATGAGAAAATAAAGTAATTGCCTAATTCGGAAAGTCCGCAGCAGGCAGAGTTCAAATATGAAATGAAATGACCACTTTCGGTGGGCTGATTTCAATAATTTTGGCATCAATAGATTCGTTTGATGTCAAGAAAGATATTTGAGCAATTTCCGAAGCCCAAAGGACAAAGGAGGCTAACTTCGTCATTGTTGAAGGTACAATTTCATTGGAGATATTATTGAAGAAAAGAAGCGACCTGTATTTGTCTAATGGTAAATACAGGTTCTTACTTGAAGTTTACATCATTTTATTTTGGTCATGGCAAGTTGAAGAAAGGCGGTTGAAACATATTTGATAAGTGACTTATCAGTGTGTTGACAAATTGTAAGACAGGTCAGATAGGTAAACAGAGAACTAGAGAAGAAATTTGTTCTTTGATAACCTTTAGGTAACAATTCCACCTGAACAAAACACGCTGTTTATACCTGGCTTTTTGGTGGTGACATGACAACCTCCGTTATAGAGAGGAATAATTAACAGATTCAATATAAAGATATAGTTATTTATTATACAAGGAAAAAAGTATTAGATTTTAGCTCAAGGTTGTGTTGTCTCCCGACGCGAAGCTGAGGGAGACAAAAAACCGAGAGCTAAAAATCTAACATTTTTCCTGTGTATACTATTATAATACAATATTTTTTTCTGTGACGGGAAAAACGACGATTTAATCAAATATCTACCTTTACATATGTGTACATATATCTGGGAAAAAGTGCTGCACTTTTTTCCCGGTACTCGGGGTAAAAAAGTAATTTCATAAAAAGTTATATTTTATTACCTGCCAACAGAGATAAAACGTCAAACTTTTTTCCTGTCACAGAAAAAACACATTTAACCTCACTACTAAGACTATACAGGCACGCCTGTATCCATTTTTTACTTCTGCTTTTTTATGTCAAATGTTATAATTGTTATATCTGTTGTGGAAAGTATCAAGGACAAATGACCACTTTCGGTGGGCTGATTTCAATAATTTTGGCATCAATAGATTCGTTTTGATGTCAAGAAAGATATTTGAGCAATTTCCGAAGCCCAAAGGACAAAGGAGGCTAACTTCGTCATTGTTGAAGGTACAATTTCATTGGAGATATTATTGAAGAAAAGAAGCGACCTGTATTTGTCTAATGGTAAATACAGGTTCTTACTTGAAGTTTACATCATTTTATTTTGGTCATGGCAAGTTGAAGAAAGGCGGTTGAAACATATTTGATAAGTGACTTATCAGTGTGTTGACAAATTGTAAGACAGGTCAGATAGGTAAACAGAGAACTAGAGAAGAAATTTGTTCTTTGATAACCTTTAGGTAACAATTCCACCTGAACAAAACACGCTGTTTATACCTGGCTTTTTGGTGGTGACATGACAACCTCCGTTATAGAGAGGAATAATTACAGACGTCAAAGTCGGTACAATCCCCTCGTGAGGGTACCTGACGTGTTTTCGTCCATTTTTCGACCATTTTTCCTCAATAGTTGATGTGCTGTGATTGAATTCCACGGTCACAGATACGTGTGTTCGTGGTTTGTTATGTGAATAGAAATATTACGAACAGATTTTAATAGAATTTTCACATTCAAGATAGCTCAAAATAGGCGTTTTTTCACGTTACAAAAAGAAGGTAAATTTAAAAGCGTCAAAACACCCAAAAAATGCAGTCAAAATATAAGTTTTACACGCTTCAAAAAAGTTAAAAAATATAAACATCAATTCACCCAAAAATGCTTACAAAAATAGTCGTTTTCATATGATGAAAATCAAGACAGTCAAAATACATGTTTTACATGTATTTCTTATGTAGATTTGACATTTCAAAATTGTTCAAAATATACATTTTTCACGTACCAAAAGAAGGTAAATTTGAAAGCGTTGAAACACGCAAAAATTCGACCAAAATATACATTTTTACAAGCTCCAAAAAAGATAGAAAATATAAATGTCAATTCACTTAAATAATATGACCAAAATATACGTTTATTGGGTTAAAAAAAAGATTGGAATTTAAAAGCGCAATTAACGCAAAAAGTAAATGTGTGAGTGAGCATTTATTATCCTATTTAGAAGTTGGTGTTCATTGAAATAAGTTTTTTTTTTGAAGAACAGGGGGAAAAGTATGTTGCTGGTTAGTATAACCTATGTGGTAAATGGGTTGCTGAAACTGCTTCGTTCAAAGAATAACAACTTAAAATGTTACTTATATTAAGAATCCATAGGCATCGTGTACGCTAACGGTTTGAGGGATTATTTGTTGTATTGTAAAATCAAATTATTGTATGATTTATGTAGCTAAGTGGAATTATGGAAAATATTCAGACATTTTCTACTTTGCATATAAGTATAATTATTTCCTTGGTTGGCTCATTCTATTGCATACTAGCGTTAAGAATTGACAAAATATTGCTTCTTATAATGACACTGACTGTCACTGCAGCAGTAACAACAATAGTTGACAATTCATCAAGTATTATGCAAAAGTACCTTGAAATGTATGGATATGTTGGTAATAATTCACAGACAGAGTTTTCAACAGCTCTTAGTGATTTTCAAGAACGTTATAATTTACCTGTAGATGGGAGTTTGAATAATGAAACGAAGAATTTGATTGCGAGACCTAGATGTCAGCAAGCTGAAAATGAATATAGAGTGCACACTAAATGGAATAAAACTCATTTGAGTTGGTATTTGTCTCGCTATTCACTTAACAATTATACGGCTTATGATGAATATCTCCGTGTGTTCAAAAAAGCTTTCGAAATGTGGGAGAATGCATCAACTTTGGAATTTGAAATGATGGCAACACCTAAATCAGATATTACGATATCATTTGTAAAACTGGAGCATCAATTCCGTAGTTCTTGTATGGGTACCGCTTGTTGTGGTTTTCCTCTTGATCGACCTGCTTACTTTCCTCAAGCACCTGACAATTGTAGAGAAATTCATTTTGATAGCGAAGAAAACTGGTATACAGGAGATGGTAAAATGCCCTATGGATATACAAATTTACTAATGACTGCTGTTCATGAAATTGGTCATTCTTTAGGGTTAGCTCATTGTGATACAGAGAAAGCCATTATGTTTCCATGGTATCAGCAACAATTTCGTCCTATACATCATGATGACATAACTGGACTTGAGGTGCTGTATGGTCGAAAGAATCGATTTGTTCCTATACCTAAGTATACACCTCCATCTACAACTACTACCCGGATAACTGCCACATTCCGCAAAACACATCCATCTACAACTACTACCCGAATAACTGCCACGTTCCGCAAAACACCTCCATCTACAACTACTACCCGGACAACCACCACAACACACAAAATTTCTCCTGCAACCCGGATAACTACCACGACCCTCAAAACTTCTCCTGCAGTTCATACTACAGGTAAACACTACCTTCATCATTCACCTGAAGTTAGTAGAAATTTATGTGAAGTTACATCTCCACCACATTCAATGTTTTTGGCGTACTCCCCAGGCTTTCCAAGCTTTCGATTATATATTATTGTTAAGGATTTATTTTGGAAAGTAGATATTAAGGATAAAAAAAAGAAAATTACTGAACCTGAAAAACTCAAGGATTATCTACCCAATGAACTGGTTACCAATGGTATAGATCACATTTTCCAAACTGGTACTGGTAATTTATTGGTTGCCAGCAAAAATAGATTTTATTCAAGTGCATTCCCCAGCTTACAAATCGATAGAGATATCGAAATTCCTTCTCTACCTCCAAATGCTAAAATAAATGCCCTCTTTCAAACGTATGCAGGGAAATCTTACGTATTCTATAACAATGCATCCTTTATTGAATTCAATGGGATGGATTTCACTGCAAAAGCAATAATCACTAGAGGTCGCATTGAAGATGCATTTCCAGACATCCCTAATAATATCACTACAGCATTTCGCTATATGGACGGTAACATATATTTTTTTAAAGAAAATACTTACTTCAAGTACAATGAGTTCCAGAGAAGACTTGAAGTAGGAGACTTCAGTTGGAATATGTTCGATATTCCATGTCCGAGTAGTAAACTTTTGGATGACTTAAAAGATATGCTGTCGAAACTGATTTCTTTTTATGAATGAATTTAGTATTGAATATTTATGAAAAATAAAAATGGAACATGAAAAATGTCGTTTTCTTAA
The DNA here is from genome assembly GCA_944452925.2 of Chrysolina oricalcia. Taxonomy (NCBI): domain Eukaryota; kingdom Metazoa; phylum Arthropoda; class Insecta; order Coleoptera; family Chrysomelidae; genus Chrysolina; species Chrysolina oricalcia. Next base: position 39,060,889 of record OX101819.2, read on the forward strand.
TCTTTTTTTAGGCCAATAATATAATTGTGTAGAATATATATGAATTCAGTAAAGTTGATTTCATTCCGCTCAGAAAAAAAGTATTGATATAGACATGAAGCTAAATGCAATAACACTATCATCTACAAAAATTTGTTATTTCAATAAAAAGTCGTTACTACTACAATCATTTCGATCCTTCAAATCGAAAAGAATGTGATTGAAACGATCTTGACTTCAATGTGATCTGTGCTGGTGTGCAGATTGCAGTTCATTATCTGAAAAAACTTCATGTCTCTGATTCATGCTATTTTTTTTTTCGTCGATGAGTATATTTAAATGCTGTGATAAAAGCTCTCAAACACCCCTTTGCAGATTATTATATTGAATTCATTGATATCCTAATATTTCAACCAATCATGATGGCAGTATGGCTTCAGGTTATGAACGTTTAAAGATGCTTTCCGACAATCACACGGCAGCTTATCACAAGGAAAATAGTCATAATGTTAAAAGTTTTGGAAGCTCCGACCAGAACCCCCTATTTTGAAAAACGTGGTTACCACCATTCCACGGTTTTGAAAAACGTGGTTACTAAGCCTTAATGTTTCGTGATAAAGTGAAGTTAGATAAATCAAAAAAAAGATGTAAGTTAGGTGTGGGTGAACCCACGCTCCCTTTCGGGAATCGTAACTTAAGTACAATGCCTTAGACCGCTCGGCCAACCTAACTTATAAGTCTATATAATGAAATGTTGGTATTTTTGGACTAGGTAATACAATGAAAGATTACGTTTGTAGAATGGGATCGTCAGAACCGTGATAATTGTATGGGTAGTGGAAATTGTCTATCTTTTGATGGTCCTGGCGATGATCAGCAAAATTTCAACAATTGGGTCTACCACACCTGTTGTGAACTTGGAGGATTATGATTATACGTCATGGATGGTTCCCACATTCAGCAACAATGATGACATCTTACCTTGTATGCATCACATTCGTCGCAACCGCACCAACTACAATTGCAGCCTCTGAAACGTAGATATTCTTTACAAATGGCTATGTGATATATTATCAAAATAAAAATGCCTAATTAATTTTTTATTGAAAATGTTTTATTTTTAACTAGTCTGCCTTTGTACGTTTGACAAACTTAAAGCGGTAATTGCTACTCTTGAATTTTGTTCCGAAGACTCATCGGAGTGGGGCATTTTAATGAAAATTTTCAGCACCTTTCAACAATCCGTATTGTTTTTTCATACACCTTTCTTCTCCAAGGAATTTCTTGATATTGTTGTATGATGTGATACCACATTTCCTTCAACGAGTTATTTCAGTTTTGCTCATATTCATAACAAGTCCTTTTTTTTTTGATTTGACGATTCTGGAACTATTCTGTTATCAACTTCGAGTATATTTCATCTAAAAAAATATTTTGATATTATGTTTTTGTTCTAGCAATTCACATGCTCGTTTTTGTAACGGTGATGCGATAAGTTATCCTAGTTTTCCAACAGCTGAAAAGTGAATACGTCTCCAGAATAAGTCGACTCGGCGCACCCTGACAAATAATAATAATTACAAGCATTCTCTACCCGCACAGGCTATGTTTTCGAGTATTTTTGAGGGAATATTATTATAACTCCAATTCGCTGTATATCTTCGTTTTTCCGATAGAAGGAATTACCTCTTCAGTTATTCGATCAGTGGACTTTTTGGCAATAGATAATTTTGAAGAGAACACCAATTCTGAACTCCTTCTTCGATGATTACTACTGTATTTTTTTTGTCATTTCGAAGGAAAATGTGTATCTACACGGGGCATGCGTAGTAGTGTTTTCAGCCAAAATATTTTTTTATCAAAAATTATCTGGAACTATTTATTTGAGTGAGTTTGGGCAATGGTGCTTTGGCTATGAGCAATTTCAACAAAAATGATCTGAATATATTATTCATTTTGAATCGACACATAGTTCAGTCGGAAATATTCTGAATCGTCTCGATATTACCTCAAGTCTTTCGGCTCATTTCCACTCACAAGCAATACCATACGATTCACTTGAAAATATTTATAATTTGAAGTAATTCCTTTCGTTGGTGATGTATTTCTCCCAGACTTTTTTAGTAACAAACTGCACGAGCCTTTCGTTTGATGGAAACAAATCTGATGAATCTCCTAATCTTGTGTCAGCGAAATCTCGCCCACGAACCTGCTCACTTAATTGAAACATAACATAACACCTGAATTGAATTGAGTTGAATTGAAAACCAATCTGATGAATCCTTCCACCCGCACGTTAAATTTGGTGTCTGATTGGTTTCGTCTATGTAATGGTTCCTTGAGGAATTCTCAAATCACATCTAAACCGTTCAGAGGAATTTCACAAGAACTTAAATTGAATTCATAGAAAAATGCTCAAGATGTCATTGGAAATAATGTGAATAAAGAATGAGAACGGAATTGATGTATTTTGTAGAGGGTTGATTTTTGGTCCCCAAACACCATTTTCATATGGGAACGAGGATTATATACTCGTAACACGTTCGAAAAAACCCGAAGCTATCTAATTTACAAACTGGAATTATGAACGAGTTAAGCCGTCCCTGCAAAAAACTGGTGGATATTAAACGACTTTGATGGGTGTCTTTCTAACAAACTTGCTTACTGAAATTTCTCTCGTCAATGATTTATTTCTCACAAATTCTCTTACTAATACACTGCATGAGACTTGTTTAATTGAAACCAAATCTAATGAATATTAAATTTGGTGACTCAATTGTTTTGTATATGTTATTGTTTCTTGAGAAATACTGTGATTAATGAAATGCCCATAAAACTGTTTCTTGATTGCATCTGTTTTCCCATCGTCTCATACCTTTTAGTTCACCTCAATTTTTCATTTTGAATCTCATTTTATTTTTCACGTATCCTTTTCGTTTCGTTGGGATTCGTTTATCCAACACGTCAAGTCGGACATATAGTTTATGAGTTGTTCTTCTCTATATTTCGTAATATTATTATTATTATTTTCACGACGTTTCGTTCAATGCGTTAATCTTTATACCTGTCGAACGCGTAATTAATGCGCTGTCTCTTTTTCTCATTATCACAATTATTTTTATGATTTCATTCATTTTCGCTTCCTTTCATTTCATATCGTTTAGTTTCTTCCAACACTAACCCGCAACACACTTTTCCCCCTCTTCTTCCAAAAAAAAATCGTAAACACTCGAACTAATTTCAATGAAGACCAACTACTAAATAGGATAATGAACACCTACTCACAAATCTACTTTTCAGTAGTAATACCACAAGTGATTGAATTTTCGCGATGAGTCTGTCGATTCATTTCTGAACGAAAATGAATAGCTTCGAGAAAACACCGCAGGACGCAGAAGAAGTAGTGTTTTCTCGATACAATTCAGTTGAGTTCAGAAATAAAATACAGACTTATGAGATAAATTCAATCACGAGTGGAATTTTATTAGACGATTTCACGAAGCATTAAAAGTATTATTATAAACATGAACAATCAATTCATCATAACCATAATCAATCAACTATAATCACAAAAAATATATCATAACTAAGTATCAATTATTTATTATATAGTTACGATAAGACTCATTTTGATGTTTTCGCCTACAATTATAATCTGTCAAAATGTCAAACTTTTCTCTGTCATCTATGGTTGCATCATTGAAAACACCAACGCTGACAGACCAATCAGAATTGAGAGACAGCTGGTGTTTTCGCTACAACACAGTATTCATCTTTCAGGGAACTCCTATTTGTAGTAGGTACACATAAAATATTGGACTAACTTGTGAATTTTCAGTAGTAATATCCCGACAAAATGCTGAATTTTCAAAAAATAATTTCACCTTGCTGTCACGAAAACTGTGTTGCTTAGAAACACCACGAGAGCTTGCTCGAGTGGTGTTTTGTACAGCAACACAGTTTGAGCGACTGGCAAGGTGAAAGTATTTTGAAAATTCTGCATTTTGAAGGGATATTACTACTGAAAATTCACAAGTTAGTCCAATATTTTATGTGTACCTACTACAAATAGGAGTTCCCTGAAAGATGAATACTGTGTTGTAGCGATAATACAAGTTGTCTTTGATTTGTGATTGGTCAGATTACGTGAATATTTTGAGAAGAGTGGAATAGTCGTTGAAATGACTTCGAGGTTTTACAACTTTCTTCGATTTTTTGAACTTGTAGAAGTAATTCCTCTTGTCAGTGATGTATTTCTTACAAACTGTCATACTAACACACGCACGAGCCTTGTTTTACTGAAACCGATTCTATTAATCTTCCCACTGTATGTCAGAGTTGATATCCTCGTCAGTGAAATCTGACTCACGAACCTGCTTACTGAATTGAAACATTGTCAATTGAAATGAATTGAATTGAAACCGATCTGATGAATATTCACATTTGATGTCTGATTACTTTTATCTATGTAATTAATTGTTACTTGACAGATACTAGAATCATGAAATTTTTACAAACCTGAAGTGCTTATTTTTCGATGATTCGCAAATATCCAAAACGTAGGTAATTCATGTATTGGTAAATGGTACATGGTAAATGGCGCTGATGCATTCCTTCCCGATGACGATGGCGGTCATTTTCTTTTTTTATTGATTATTCCTTAAAAACACTCTGTATACCCATTTCACAGAATGGTGGTTGACAAACTCTTTTGTTTTTTTACCGTTTTGTTCACCTCAATTTATCGTTTCGCACCTCGTTGTCATTAATTTTTTTTACGTTTTCTATTTCGCAATGATTCCTTTCATACAACACGTCAAGTCGAATGTATAGTTTATGTGTTTTTCTCTATATTTCCTAATATTATTATTATTTTCATGACGTTTCATGCAATGAGTCAACCTTTATACCTGCCGATAGCGTACTTTATACTATGTCTCCATTTTTCATTATCATTATTATTTTCATGCTTTCATTGATTTATTTCGTTTTGTTCCATCCAACGTATCGAGCTTGATACCTGTTGGACGCCTAGTGTATGCGACGTCCTCTTCAATTTTTTTTATTATTGTCTTTATTTTCATGGCATTTTGTATCCTTTCATCCAAAGCGTCAAATTTGATATCTCTCGGCTCTCATACGTAAACTTTAATGTGCTGGCCTCTATATTTGATACACAGATTAATTACACAGATTTTAGTTAGGCTTTCGACCGGGTTTCACATGAACAATTTCTAAGAAAGCTACCATACTTTGGCTTCTCACCTGATTTTCAACACCTTTTAAAATCTTACTTATCAAATAGAAATTTATTTGTCGAATATGAGGGAGTCAAATCATTGACATTTATTGCTACTTCAGGTATTCCTCAGGGTTCTAACTTAGGACCTCTTCTATTTCCTCTGTTTATTAATGACATAACACACTGCATAAATTCACATAAATCATTATATGCTGACGAAAATTTTCAGGAAGTAGAATTTATCAGACTGTAACTTACTACAGGTTGGTTGATTGGTGTGAGAAAAACAAACTAGGATTAAATATTAATAAATGCAAAATTATGTCACTTACTCGGAAACAAATTCCAGTTAAATTTAATTGTCAAATCTACAACTCGAACTTAACTCGTGTCTACGAATTTAAAGACCTTGGCTTTTCATTCTTTCGCAATACCTATACCTACTTATGAAATCATGTTCGCAATAGACATTTTGTACACCTGTAATTGGGTTTTCGAACCTGCTAAATGTATTCAATAAATAAATAATAATTTTCCTAATTTCGTTGATTCATCCCGATTCATTTCGTAAGCGTCGAGCTTGACACCTGATGCTACATGCATACTTCATGAGCTGTCCTCTATATTTCTTACTATTACTATGTTAACAAGTTCTTCTTCTGTTTTCGAATGCATCATCAACCATATCACTGTCATCATTATTATGAGTTTTATTGATCAAGAAGCTAATCGAAGATGTAAGGGAATTAATATTTTGTTTGGTGAATACATCTGTTAATTTCATTTCAATGTCTAATGTGGTAATAACTAAGAAAGTAGTTGTTTTCTGCACTTTTGTCGTATATTGAAAAAGCATAATATTTTATCTTTGATCTTATACCAACCTCCATTCTTCGACACCATTTCTGGATGAGAACTTCAATGGAAGATGATTATGATAGAAATTCGTCTCTTTAGGCTTATAATAGACGAGCGTACAACACGCCGCGTGCCGCACGCTCCGCCCCGCCAGCTTTTGAATACACTTGCATGTTTTTGGCGTGTGAAGTTTCACGAAACGGCAGATACAGTCAGTATCAAAATGGACCCTGTGCAAATTGGTTGTGTTGCAGCATTGTGCATACTGTTGAAAAAACGGAAACGTAGACATCGTCGTTGGTGGGTACATCCACTCATCAGTACTAGACTTCAAACAGGACATTTTCATTTAAAATTTTCGGATCACAGAAAATATCCGGAAAAGTTCTTTTCCTATTATCGCATGTCAATTAAGAGCTTTGACGAGCTGTTGTCACTAACACAAGATAGGTTGAAGAAAAATGATACTGTTATGAGAAGCTCGATAGGCCCAACAGAAAGATTAGTCATTACTTTGAGGTAAGTACAACTTTATTAAAACTTTCCTTCTTATAATTCTTAAAAAATAAAAATAAAATATAATGAACTGAAACTTTATAAAAGTAAACTGAATTGATTAATACAAGTCTAGTAGACTACTACTTTCACTCATTTGGGTTTCGTCTGAATTAGTTGAAGGGCTTGCAAGATACTGTCCAGGCGATGGAGTTGGAGCTGCAATGACTGATGGTGGCTGTGTAGTAAATGTAGATTGCCGAGAGGTCTGGGGTTGTGAATAATTATAGGTGGCTGGATAAGGTGCTTCCCAAACATTTTTGGAAAACGAGCTGGAATAGGATGTATGAGATTGATTTTGAGCTGCATATGATGGCATATTTTGTGTAGAACTAAAAATCTGGAATACTTCCATAATTTTACAGCGAATTGCAATTAACTGATTTTGAGGCATATTGTCCATGAGAGGTAACAACGACATTAAAAATGCTTTGTTTCCCATGCGATCTCCAGCCTTGTCTTGTTTTTGTAGAGCTACGCTTTCTGATAAAATATCTGTTATTTCTTTTATTTCTGAAGATTGTGATATTTCCTTTCGCTTACGTGCTCTTTTTTTTGTGTTGGGTTCTGATGAACCAGCCTCCTGTTCTGGGCTATTACCTGGATTATGTTCTGCATTTTCGTCAAGATCTTGTTCTTTAAAGTTTGATGATGTTTGTCTGTTCGTGATGTGTGTTCTCAGGAACAGTAGCTGGTCGTAATATATATACTTTTTTTTGGATTTGGCTGCTTGTCCACTCTTTAGTTTAGTTTCCAATGCCACCTCTTTTTTGAAATGATCCCGTATGGATTTCCATTTCGTCTGTAGCTCTTTTCCTGAAACAGTTTTTTTTTTCAGATATTTGGCAACAGGTTCAAGTTTTTCTACATTAGAATATCATTTCCATGTGTCAACTATTGGAAATATTGTGGAGGAAACATGCAAGGTTATTTGGGAAATTCTTCAACCACGAGAAATGCCTATGCCAACTAAAGAAAATTGGATGGAGATATCAAATGTGTTTTATGAAAAATGTTACTTCCCTAATTGTTTAGGTGCCATAGACGGCAAACATATCCGTATTATGTGTCCGAGGAATACGGGAAGTCAATATTTTAATTATAAAAAATATTTTTCAATAGTTCTGTTAGCTGTAGCAGATGCTAATTATTGTTTTACCGCTATCGACGTAGATTCTTACGGTAGAGAATCAGACAGCAATATTTTTAAAAACTCTGTGTTTGGGAAGCTATTACAGAAAAGACAACTTGAACTACCGAAAAGTAAACCCCTTCCTAACACTAACAAGCCAACATTACCATTTGTATTCGTTGCTGATGAGGCCTTCGGACTATCAGAACATGTACTGAGACCATACCCACGAGCTAACCTCGATGATAGCCAGAAAATTTTCAATTACAGATTAACTGTAGCCAGAAGAATGGTAGAATGCAGCTTTGGTATATTGGCACATAAATGGAGAATATTTCTTACAGGATTATTGGTTAATGAACAGTTTGCCGTAGATATTACCAAAGCTGCATGTGTCTTACATAATTATGTCAGAAGAAGAGATGGTTATGATTTCAATGATACTTTGACCGACTCAATGGAAGATATAGCAGCTCGAGGAACAGGAGGACAGTCTTCAGGAATCACAGTTAGAAATGAATTTAAGGCCTACTTTAATAGTCCGTCGGGAGCAGTTCCATGGCAATATAATAGAATTTGATATAATTCATAAGTAATGTTTATATTATTAAAAAATTACGTGACTTACCTATTTTGTTTCGTTCCTCATCGCTTAATTCATTCCAGTTTTCATAAACTTCATTGCCAATTTCATTCCACAGTTTCGTTTTCTGGTCCCTATTAGCATAATCTTTTAAAGACTGGTCATAAAGTGCTGGTCTTTTCTCCACCTCTACGATAAATTTTTCAGTGTCGAACATTGTGTGGCTAGGAATACAGGAGCGTAAATAACGTGAACACTACTGCCTGCTTCCCGAGATGAAATGACGAAGGTCTAACATAAAAATGTAATTGTGGAGGGGAGTATACTTGTCCGCGTAAAATATCTGCTCGTGTATCCGTGTGCATAGTAAATAATGTATCCCATGGACGGCGTTTTTGACACGACGCGCGGAGCACGCAAACACCGGCGTTCGGCGAGCGGATATGAGCGTGCTCAACGCTTGTGTATTTATTTCAATTTAAATATGAACTATCCATTCCAGCGGAGGACACGCGGCATTCTGCACGCAGCGTGTTAAACGCTCGTCTATTATAAGCCTTAAAGTATCAACATATTGTTGTATCTCTAATAATAACAAAGTTACTGTTTAGGAATAATTCAATAACTGAAACTGCTTGATTATATTTCTTAACATCTTTACGAATCGATTGATACCGATTTCATCAAAATCTGTCATAAGTGTAGATCAATAGTATTTATATTATTGCAAAATCGGTCTCTAGTACTACTCTGAAGTGAACCTTTTATATCCGAAACGTAGAGATCCGGAGTCATGTTATGTATATGATAATGTTTTCTGGTCCTTTTGACATATTTTTCCTCAACCATTTCACACTTTGTTATATATGCAATTTTCTGATATTTATTACTTGGAGTTGAGTAAATTTTCCTCATTTATTGACACTTATTATACTGAATTTGCTGAATTCGTATGCTTACTATGAAAACATCCACCAAAATTGCTAGATTTTGATTTATTGCATATTTAATGGAACTCGCTTATTTATCACTTCTGAAACCAACAGTTAGTACATAATTTTTATGTATTCAATCAGTCAATTTCCATCCATTTGGGTATTCATTGATGGGTAATTTTGTTGACTCATTTCACCAAATGACATTTGACAATATCGAAACTTCGAGAATGTTCTGTATTGAATGAATAAAACTATCGAATCTCCTGCAAAAACGCGTGAAACGCACGTACAGACGCTTGAAATTTTAACTCAGACGCTTGAAAAGCATCACAAAAACGTTTGAGACGCGTGCAATACACCTGAAACGTCTGCACAATTGCTGGGATTGCACGTATAAACAGTCTAAATGTTCATATTGTACCTTCAATAATAACAAACTTAGCCTCCTATAACCGTTGGGTTTTGGAAAATGCTTGAATATGTTCCCTGACATCGAGATGAATCCATTGATGTGCTAAAATAATCGGTTGATCTATCATTCGTAAAGATATAAAACATTAATATATTGGTCACCTCGACAATAGATGGCGCTGATGTATTCCTTCTTGATGACGGTGGCAGTAATGTTTTTTTATTGATTATACATTCAAACCTTCTGTATACTGAATGCCCTATATATTTTTTGGTAACGCACTGTATACGATCCCCATTGGAATCACACGTTGAAACACTACGACTCCCGTTGAATCGTCATGTTTTTTTCTTTTCAATTATGTTATTTGAGACACCCTGTATACGATCCCCAGTGATTTAGCAATGTTTTTTTCTTAAATGTTATGTTGGTACACCTGGTATAACTCATTGACAGTTTTTTTCTCTTAAACGCTATATTTTGAGATGTCCTGTATATACGTTGACATTTTTGACAAATAACCCCTGTTTTTTTTCTGTTAAATGATATGTTGGTACACCCCGTATACCAAATTTGACAACCGCCAAGTTTTTTTCCAATAAACGTTGTATTTTGAGACACCCTGTTTAAAAGTTGACATTTGACAAACTGCATCCATGTTTTTTTTTCTTAAATAATTTGTTGGTACACCTGGTATACCAAATTTGACAACCGCCACGTTTTCTTCTCTTAAACGTTGTACTTTGAGATACTCTGTATATGTTTCTCATTGAGGAATCGCACGTTGAAGCGCAACGACCCCCGTTACCCCACAATTTCTTCCATTTTTCCAAACTTCATTATCATTATCTCACTTTCATACTCCATCTAAAATTATCAACCCCCGAAAAAGAAAAAAAATCAATTGAAATGTTTTTTTGATTGTTGTTGTTAGTGTCTGCGGTAGTCAACTTTAGATTTCATTGAAAATTCATATAACAAATGAGATGGAGGGAATGACACAAATATCTTACAGCCCCACCAGTTCATGTTTACAAATGCCCCATCTTGCAATCCCCCATGTAGAACGAACGCACACAAGAACGCATGCACGAATACACGAACGCACGCACGCATGCACGCACGCACACACGAACGCACGCACCTACGCACGCACGCATACACGCACGAACGCACGCATGAACGCACGCTCGCACGGACGCCCGCAAGCAGGTTTTTATTTCCACGAACGCACGCACGAATACACAAACGCACGCACTCACGCACACACGCACCCACGCACGCACGCACGCACGCACACACACACACACGCACGCACGCACGCACACACACATGTACGCACGCAAACACGTACGCACGCACTCATACACGAACGCACGCACGCACACGTACGCATGCACGCACGTACACACCTACGCACGCACGCACGCACACACGTACGCACGTACGCACGCATGCATACACGCACGCACACACGTACGCACGCACGTACGCATGCATACACGCACGCACGTACGCACGCATACACGCACGCACTCACGCACGCACGCACGCACACACGCACGTACGCACGCACACACACACGTACGCACGCACGAACGAACGCACGCAGCACGCACGCACGCACGCACGCGAACACGCACGCACGCACGCACGCATACACGCACGAACGCACGCATGAACGCACGATCGCACGGACGCCCGCAAGCAGGTTTTTATTTCCTTTATTGGGTGATATGCTTCCAACAAGTTCAGTTATAGTATTCGCGTGCGAAAAAATAAATAACTTCATCAATAAACACAAACAGATATGAAATTTATGAAGTGATTCTGAAAGAATGGGAACAGCGTAAGAAGCGCCTAGAGTCAATACAAAATACAGAAACCAATAATTCACATTACAAAAGTTGCTGTTGGTCATATCCTGATATAACAGAAGGCCCTGACACTTGTGAATGCTGCTTCATAGGTTGGTACGTGGAAGAAGCAAAAAAGTTGTGAACGTCTAAGACATTTGATCCAAGTATTTCGAAGGTGCTTAAACATGGATGGAACACAATGGTGCGAAAATTGTAGAAAGCATTTTTGTTTTTGTAAAAAGTCAATTGCCAAACATAATGATCCAAATTGGAATTTGAAATGTTATGAAAGCATGTCAAATAGTCCTGTTCATCCTCAGAAAAAATTAAAAAAATTTGAATTAAAATGCTCATTTTATTGTTTATCGTTCAATACACAAAACAGTCACATGACAGTTGACTGATGACACTGCGACGCACCGCAAATGAGGCATTGTTACAAAAACATCCTACAACCCCACCACTACATGTTTACAAATGTCCCATTTTGCACACCCCCTATGTAGGCACCCCCCTATGACACTGCGACACACCGCAAATGAACCATATCCTCACTGATGTATTTTTCTCCAACATCTTCTTCAACCTTCAACTACACTGTGTGTGTGTATAATTTTTAATGTCTGCTGTATACAGGACGTTGACAAACCAACAACAAAATCATGGCACGTCAGCCAACATTTTCATCTACATTTACAGCGAGGTCCGTAGCCGAGTGTGTTCAATGTCCGCTCCATCATCTGGAGGTAGTCAGATCGATCCCCACGACCGAGATCTTTTTTTATTCATCAAAATACGCACTCGTCACACACGCGATGAAATTTTAATTCGCGCGCCCATGCAAGAGTGACATGATGGTGTTCTGTGGTAGGAGGTGTTCCGTGGTACAATGCAAGATGGCGGATGACAAATTGAAATTTGACGCTCTCGACTGAGAAGTCCTCAATTACGTCACACACGCTCTCTCTCTAACACACTGTTTTCCCTATGCTGGTGGTAGGATCGGCATAGCTTATCTACTAGTATCCAGTGTTTTCTGCACAGGAACTTTTATATTATCTGACGTTTACATAGAGCAACGTTGACTGCTGCCCTCTGCGCACCGACTAAACCGCGCCGCTGTGGCGCGCTAGCTGCCGCATTGACAAGGTCCCAAGCCGATATTTTTCAGGTTTTAGAATCTCAATGAGTTGAAAGCAGGTACACTTCGGGATAGTTTCCTTTGGTGCACTGTCACAATAATGCGATCAAATGCCGAGTAACCTCTATTTTAAGTACTTAAAAGATTGACTAGATTGTAATTAAAATGTGTACAAGTAACCAAATTTGTATAAATATTTTCAATAAGAACAGGGTTTTTTTCTGCAAACTGGCTTTTCATTCATGTTGATACGTGTTTTTATCTCTGAGTTATTAGCATTTGAATTCAAACTCCCTCAAGATTTTGTAACCTAAAATATGCGAAGAATTGAAAACACTCGTATTTAAAACCAACATTATTTGGACCGGTTAAACGTTGGGCAATTTGACAATTAAGTATTCCTCAACTGTTCATTTTACTTGCTACAAGTGATAAGACATTATTTCAGTAATCACAAGCATTACTTCACGAAGTCAGGAAGTTTAATATTATAAGATTTTCAATTGCAATTTTGCAGCTGGCAACTACGCGTATAAATATAAATAATATCAGAATACAAAGCTGCGATCTTTATCTTCAAAATGACGTAAGATTTATCCGAATTGAACTTTACTTCACGCGCTGGTTGAAAAAATGCACGTTGGCGAGAGCATATAACTTCAACAATTCTTTTCAAGAATACCGTACGATTTCTCAAAATTTTGGTACGGACAGTTTTTTTGTAAAAATTTGTGCTCTTTCTGAATATCAAGTTATTTTTTTGATTTAAAATAAATTTTTTGAGATATTTCGAAATTACCTCAAAAATTAATTTAAACGCGTTTTTTGGAGCGGTTCCACCCCTCCTGGAGGTGATAATTTTTCTCAGAAGTAATGTGCACACTGTGTTCTACAATTTGAAAAAAAATTATCAGCGGAGCAATTTAAGTTGAGGTTGATAGCCCTGTTGATTGGCCTAATCGTACAAGATAACCTCTCTTGGAAGGGATTCATGTTGTAAAGAGAAACATTCTCAATTGAAAATTGAACCAATACATGACTCCTTTGGAAATGAAAAAAACCTACGATAAAATTAAAGTTACTTTTTTGTAATATCTAACAGAAAATAACTACTTCCCCGGCTAAAGCCACGCTGGACATTGAACTACATCTGATAGATATTGAGAAAGATCCTATATAACTTGAGAGAAAAATCTGAAAGTGAAAATTTGCATTTTTATTCAGATAGTTGATTATTTATTAAATGTCCAGTTTCCATTGGAGATTCTTATTTATAAATGAGATAAGGGAGAATGTTATTCAGAAGTATCAGTCACAGAAAATTGCTCGTTTCATTGATGCGTGAATTGCATCTCTTTCGCTAGGCCTCCAAAACATTTTGGTCGACAAAAATCTATTTCACTCTTCTAAAGATTATCAGCTAGGTCGGAAGAATTGGAAATCATACTCTTCAGAAGCAATTTCACACTATAATGAGGAATTGTTGGACTATTTTTTGTGCGGTGAAACTTTGAAAATATTTTTCTGACATAAAACCTGTCATGGGATTGGCATGTTGATTTTATTGAAAATATGAACAGGATGTTCATAAAGTCAGTTGTGGAATCATCTGCGACTGAAAGTTGGAATTTAGTCGCTATTTTCCATCGTACGAGATAACCTCTCTTGGAAGGGATTCATGTTGCAAAGAGAAACATTCTCAATTGAAAATTGAACCAATACATGACTCCTCTGGAAATGGAAAAAACCTACGATAAAATTTAATTAACTTTTTTGTAATATCTAACAGAAAACAACTACTTCTCCGGCCAAAGCCACGCTGGACATTGAACTACATCTGATAGATATTGAGAAAAACCCTATATAACTTGAGAGAAAAATCTGAAAGTGAAAATTTGCATTTTCATTCAGACAGTTGATTATTTATTAAATGTCCAGTTTCCATTGGAGATTCCATCTATAAATGAGATAAGGGAGAATGTTATTCAGAAGAATATCACTCACAGAAAATAATTCATTGATGCGTGATGAATTGCATCTCTTTTGCTAGGCCTCCAAATAAATTTGGTCGACAAAAATCTATTTCACTCTTTTAAGATCATCAGGAAGGTCGGAAGAATTGGAAATATATATAGGGTCTTTCTCAATATCTATCAGATGTAGTTCAATGTCCAGCGTGGATTTAGCCGGGGAAGTAGTTGTTTTCTGTTAGATATTACAAAAAAGTAACTTCAATTTTATCGTAGGTTTTTTCCATTTCATGTATTGTTTCAATTTTCAATTGAGAATGTTTCTCTTTACAACATGAATCCCTTCCAAGAGAGGTTATCTTGTACGATGGAAAATAGCGACTAAATTCCAACTTTCAGTAGCAGATGATTCCACAACTGACTTTATGACCATCCTGTTCACATTTTCAATAAAATCAACATGCCATTCCCATGACAGGTTTTATGTCAGAAAAATATTTTCAAAGTTTCACCGCACAAGAAATAGTCCAACAATTCCTCATTACAGTGTGAAATTGCTTCTGAAGAGTATGATTTCCAATTCTTCCGACCTCCCTGATGATCTTAGAAGAGTGAAATATATTTTTGTCGACCAAAATGTATTGGAGGCCTAGCGAAAGAGATGCAATTCACGCATCAATGAAATGAGCGATTTTCTGTGAGTGATACTCAGGGGCGTTTTATCCATAAGGCTGGATAGGCGAAAGCCTCAGGCGCCGCAGATCCTAGGAAAAAGCCATAAGTTGGCAGCGCTGGAAATGAAATCGGAGGATTCAACCAGTCGTGTCCGTTTACTGAGCAATCACTAAGATTCATAAAAGAACAAAAATCACATCAACTTTTCCAAATATTGATGTGGCTTTGAGACCTTTTTTACGTATTCCTGCAACAAACTGTTCAGGCGAAAGGTCGTTTTAAACTGATATAAATAAACTTTTTAGAGAAAAGCTTTCATTTAAATGCACTAAAAAGAAGAAAATAAATTTTAAACTGAATTAAACCCATTATTTTGTTACATTATAAAATTTTAAATAATATAAAAGCTTGTCGCGAGAAGTGTCTATGTATTTCTTATTGTAAATTGAATTTAAAATTGCCTCAAAGTCTATTCTCGCGACAAGCTTTTATATCATTTGAAATTTTATAATGTAACAAAATGATGGGTTTAATTCACTTTAAAATGTATTCTCTTCTTTTTAGTGCATTTGAATAAAAGCTTTTTCCTACAACTGCTATGAAATTTAGCGTATTTCTCATAGCTTACTTAATTTCAAAACGATGTATTGCTCATACATACTGTGAGATATATTTTTTCCCACGGCACTTTGCCCACAATCAACAGAAATCGACAAAAACTAGTTGGCTAGGTAGTTGGCTGTTGTTCATTTTTAGATAGTTATCAGAACTGTCCGATTATAGAAGTTTTTTAAGAGGTAGGATACTTTAATGTTATTGTAGTTGTGCAGTTGTAGGAAAAAATAAATATTGAAGTATATATTACTTGTATTTTTGAATTTTTGCTGTTATAGGAAAAGTATAGTGTGAAACATGTGGGGAAAGTACTTTTTCTCACTCGTGTGTTTGCGGCACTCGCCCTTCATGCTCCACACTCGCGAGAAAAGTTGAACTTTCCCCACTTGTTGCACAATATACTATTCTCTAAAAAGTTTTTTTGAGTTTATTTATTTATTTCTTTTTTAGGTTTCTTTGGATTTGTTTCTTAGTCTGCTCATTTCAATCAATGCGTCATTGTTGCACGGTCGCTTGCCTGTTAATTTACTACAATCTAGTTCTTCAATGAGGAGACCTTCCAGTGACTGACCCTACTTAAAGCCACATATGCCTGGCCACCAGCGAAGAGCTTTGGGCCTAGATAGACAACGCGGCATGGTCGACAGAACTACCCTGCATTTTGTGTACTGCGCAAGCCCAGCATAATATAATTGGCAACAAACAATATTTTCTTTCGTCTTAATTTTCATCATCCGACACAATCAGGACATTTTTCAATTTTCTACGCATTCTCAATCTAGATAAGAGGGTAAAATTTTCCAAAACTATATTATTCGATGGTTAGATATTTTTCACTATTTTTACGGATTTTTCCGATTTTGTTTTCGCAACTGTTTTGAAAAGAGGGGAGTGAGCGAGCCCACAGGCAGACATATTTTTTGTCGTAATTTTCCATGTAAGAAACCGTTGGAATTTTTTTCGAATTTCAACGCGTTCTCTATCTAGCTTTCGAATGGGGAAGAAAGGTAAAATTTTTTGAAACCGAATTATTCAATGGTCAAATAATTTTCACTATTTTTACGAAATTTTTAAATTTCCATTTCGCGATCGATTTTTTTTCATCATTATTTTTCATGTCCGAAACTTTTCAAACATTTTCCGAATTACTTTGCGTTCTTTATCTAGCTTTTGAGAGGGGACAGGGAGGTGAAATTTTTTTAAACCATAATATTCGTCGATCAGATATTTTTCAGTATTTTTACGGAATTTTCCGATTTCAATTTCGAGAGTTTTCCAACTTGTTTCGAGAAAGGGGGGGGGTACCTAATTTTGTTATCGCTGTAATTTTATGACTTCCAAATTCACCAAGAAAACTTCCGAAACCCTATCTGGCTTTCGGGGGCAGGGAGGGACAATTTCTTCGACATTAATGTATTGTCATCGGAACTGAACCAACATATAAAATTTCAATTCCATAGGATGAGAGGAAGAAGTGGTTTTAATTCGGCTTGCAAGATTTGTACCCATCCAACACACACACAGAGCAAGCTTTTAACTTTGAATTAAAAAGGGTGAAATATTATTTGAGGAGCTCATTCGAAGATTCCAAAAATGACTGGCAATCTCTGTTCTCAATTGAGTCAGAGATTTTAGATAAAATGGATTTTTAACAAATAATTGTGTGAAGTTTGCTGCGAGTAAGTCAAGTACTACTAACCAAAGAATTTGTTTGATTTCCTATGTTATTTTTTTTCTGTTCTGCATGTACTTGTTTCTACCTGTATTGTTTGTGGAAGGTGGAAAGCGTCATCCTTGGTCTATACATCATTGGTGTCGGGTTTATTTTTTTGCAATTCGTTCTCTTCGTACAGGGTGAGAATTTAGATTCGGAAACATTACAAATTTTTGACCAATCATTTGGGAAATGTGAGGGAACCTAGAATTTTTTTTAGGTGTTGCCGACTTACTTGATGTCAAGAAAGCATCTGTAGGAAGAGCTTTGCAAAGAGAAGCTAACAACGGTTCTGCTGCTCATCGAAAAATAACAGATCCTCGTTAGGACCGAGCAATAGTAGGTACGCACTGCAATCAGAAATAGGGTTTGGACCGCCAAAAGAATCCGAGCGTACCTGCAGTTGAATGTTTCATCAAACACTATCAGAAGGCGCCTATATGACCAGGGATTAAATGCTTGTCGACGGGCAAAATGCCCACCTTTAACAAATATTCATCGGGCGAACAGAAGATGGTCCGAAGAACACATGCATTATTGGCATCTTCGGTGGAGAGACTGTCTTTTCGATGATGAACGTCGTTTCAACCTGTATAATTCCGACGGCCGATTGTTAACTTGCCGGTGACGGGGAGAACGTTTCTTAGAAGAAAACATGCTTCCCCAAGTTGCATTTGGCGGTGGTGGATTGACAGTTTGGGGCGGTATTCAACACAACTCTTGTGGTGTTTCGAGGCAACATTAACAGCAGAGTCTACCTGAATGAATGTCTAATTCAGGAAGTTCTTTCGCATGCTCGAAATTATGGCGAAGATTTTGTTCTTGTGGACGATAATGCTCGGCCTCATCGGGCAGTATTAGTATCTGCAAGACCAAAATGTCAATCGTAGTGAATTGCCTCCCAGATCTCCAGACTTGAATCCTATTGAGCACGTCTGGAGTTGGATGAAGTTGGAGTTTCCCGGAGGCAACGTCAGCCAGAAACTCTTGACGATCTCAAAGGGGTGATTCTGGATCTCTGGGAGGCAGTTCCTATAGAACTAATCAACGAATTAATTTCGAGCATGCCAAGTCGTTGCCAGACAGTTATTCAGGCTAGAGGGGGGGCAACGCCTTACTAAATAGGATGAATATTTTTGTTTCATAAATATTTGGGGTTTCTTTTTAGGTTTTTAAATAACGTTTTTTTATGTACGTAAACAAATAGATCCTTTTTTGTACGCCAATGAATTCATTCAGAAGAAATTAATTTTGATTTGTCTACATTACAGAATCCCCTTTTGCCTGCCCCTGAACTTGTCAGCATCATGCTAATTGAAGGAATTGCACCTTTTTAACTGTAACGATCAATAAAACTGTTGAATGTTTTCAATAAAAATGTTGTTTCTCAAATCATAGACTTCTTTTTGCGCGCCACTGGTGTTAATCATCTTCAGCAGAAGTATACTTTGTTGCAGTTTAGATCGTAGCTGATATTGTTTAACTGAAAAGGCCAAATTTTAAAATAAAAACGTTATTTCGTAAAATGACGATATTTCCATAGCAACGCAATTTATCAAAAATTATTCAAAAGTGTCTCGAGGTATCGGCCCAACAATTCACCCAACATCTAAAATAAAATTCTAGGGTCCCTCACATTTCCCAAATCATTGGTCAAACATTTGAAATGTTTCTGGCTCTAAATTTTCACCCTGTACAAAAAGAACGAATTGCATAAAAGGATACCCGACCATAATGTCACATTGACCAAGGATGACGCTTTCCACCTTTGGTTGAAAATCCAACATCGGCCAAGAAATGTCCATGTTGGTCAAAATTAGTCCATTTTTTGGCTGTCCCACTTCATCTGGCAAGTAGTTTATATTACCTATATTTTTTCTGTTTTAAAGTGGTTGACAATGTATTATTGTTAGTAGAATTCTTCTGGACTTCCATTGTCTAGAAACAAAGAAAATAAATTCTTTGCATGTGTTTGAGTCACGACTTTTCAACAGTTAACATCTACTGTCGTTATCAAGTGTGTGGATGCGACAAGATATCTCGGATACTTATTATATAGCCAGCAACTGATGTACCTGCTACAAAGGTAATTATTATCTTTGTGGGGTCTCTCTCAGGTCATCAATGTTAATTAATGTGATACAAAGACTTTTTTTGGTGAGTGTTATTATTGATGACCGATTTTGATAGGTCTTGGCACAGAGTTTTTTATTGAAATCTCAATCGATCTAGCTGAGTGATAAGTGGCTTCCACACATTCCGAATCTCTATGCTCGGCTGACTGAACACGTCATTATTCTGAATATAAGCCGACTCTATAAACTTTCTCTCATACCAATGCTGTTATTTGTGGATAACTTCGGCTTCCGACCATGCGATGCTGTGCTGATTAGTCCATACGTTATCTGCTATTCCCGACTTCGCTGTCTCTCCTCGCTGAGTATTTCTCTTGTGTTAACCGATTCTAGGGTCACTGAATCCTAGAAGGCTTTGGCCTTCTCACGGGTATGGCCAATGGGTGGAGTCTAAATAGCTCCAATGTTCCAAAAACACCACGAAAATTAGGTCCGATATATGAACTAGTGACACATGTCAAAAGTCAATTTTTATGTCATTGGAAATGTTCAAAAATAGTTGTAGCTGATTTACAGAAAAGAAAAAAAAAGCAGATTGTCCCAAGATCTTCTGATGAGCCCTGCTTTCACTGATTCAACCTAGGAATATGTTGTTTACTTTTTTACTGATGAAAATATTCCTTTCTTTTGAAAGTGAAGTACCTATTGTGCAGTAAAAACCTGCAAGAATACAGACAAGTCATAAATTATATTGTACTCTCAGAGGTGAGTTCAAGATCATTTTGTTTATAAATTGTTAATTAGTAGATTGAAAAATACATTTCTCCCATTTTCCTCACTAAAGACAAATACAGATTATATTTTCATTCATACTTTTTTTTTCAGGATTGAAACAGGAAACCTTGAGAAAGAAATGGCTATCAATATTGAATAGTTTAGTGGAAAATTGTGACAGAAATTAGGACTCAATCTAAATTCAAAAATGAATTTAAGAAATGTATACTTAACTGATGACTTCAATTCCTATAATAGAACCGTGTTTCACCTTTGACTGTTTTTGCTTTGGTTTCGTTTTGCTTTGATTTGTCTTATGTATTTACTCATTTCACAAATTACTCTCATCATTCCTTTTCTAATAATTGTTTGATTTCTTCATCAGTTTGTATCAAATATGTATTGCTGTTATACAATTCATGTAAAATGTAATTCTTCTTTAAACAGAAATGTTCCTTGGGATCAATAAATAAACTGAAGTGTGTGCAGTGTAAGTATTGATATTTTTGTGTTCACTAGGACTGACACATTTTTCCTGAATTGTTCAGATTATCAACCCACTTTATCAATTTTCAGATTCATTTTGAAACCAAAGACCAAAAAATGGTCTTTGAAAAAAGTGGCCAATTCTAATAAGCACCTAGAAAAGAAAAGTTGTAAATTGCAAAAATGGAACCTTTTCTTTCGAACAAGATATTGACTATTATCTTGAGAAAATTGGTTAGACCATGTGAAGAAACGGGTTTTATTTGGGTTAGCCAAACTCGTGAATTCTCAGGAACAATGTTTATTTTTGAGTAATAATATCCTGACCAGCAAATTTTATCAATATGGTTTGAAGTGAACTAAAAAGTTTAAATTTGAACCAATTCTCACAATTTCTTTAAACACTTACCTAAAAAGTGACCAAACACCAATCTTATATATATTTAACAAATATATATATATATATATATATATATATATATATATATATATATATATATATATGTGTGTTTTTTGACAAAATTATCAAAGGTTCAACATTTTATATTACTTCATTCCAAATATTGACAACCGAGTCCTGTCAGATCAAATCAACAAAAAACCTGTTTTCCAAGGAGACTCGAAAATTCAAAATGATTTAAGTAAAAAATAAATAGGAATCACGGACGGATCAATGTGCCAAAATACAACAGTGTACTGGATGTTGCAAGAAAATTGTTTTATGGATGAGAATAATTAGCAACTATAATTTAAAATATAAAGTATAAATTAGGACAGAAAGTTTCAGTACAACCATAATATAAAAGTGTTAGAATATTGGTAATCTCTTTAAAACAGCTATTTCATTAAAGTGAATGGCTATATTTTCTTGTTTCAACCATGCGATGTGGAGGTCATAATTCATATTTAGATTTCGAAGATATTTGTGAAAACTGGATGTTTTTTGGTTTTTCATACAACACTTTCTCAAGAAACTTCGTAATTTATGGTAGAAATGCAAAAAAAAACTAATTCATTAGGTAGGGTAAACCACCCGGTTATGGGACATTTTAGGTTTTGTTCGAATTGAAATGAATATCACCCACTTATTTTTTGACATACGCTTTGGCTAATAGTACCAATATGAAATTAGATTCATGCTCTCTTTATATATTTGCTTATTTTCAATCATCGTTGAATGGGTTTAAATAAATATTGAAAAAATATACAGCATGACAAAAAAATAAGTTATGGGACACTTTCTTCAGTTATTGGACTTGGAATATTGTAGTTATTGGACAGTTGAAAAAAACGGACAAATAATTACTTATTACCTACTTATGTGAGTATAAAATAAAGAAGTGTCAAAGCTAGAAACATTTTATTATTTAACTATAGAACACAGGAGAATAACTTAATTAAAATTTGTATTCCCGCTTATAATTATTGAAGAGATCGTCGATTTCACTTTCGCCAACATCTATTTCCATATCATCAACTGTTTCTTCTCTATATCTGCTGTTATTTTCATGACTTGTAACTTTCTGAATTTGATTTGACTGATTTATATCATTTTCGATATTATTATTTGTATTATTTTCGGAGTTCTTAGTCCAACTATACATATCGTCAATAATACTTTGTTCTCTTGTCTCTGTATCTGTTCCAGAGCTATCATTGTCTTCATTTTCTGTTTCTTGGCTCACTTCTTCTTCACTTTCTTCTTTATAGCACATATGGCATATGAAAAGATCATTGTCATCTACATCAGGTATGTGTTGTTTATGTTGTTTGGGAATGCAGCGACGATGATTTTTTTGACAATTATCACAAGTTAAATGTTGACTTTTTATAAGTTTTTCACAGACAAAACATTTCACCTCGACAGAATTTTCTTTCCCTATTTGTTTTTTCTTTTTTGCTAACGCTGCTTCCTCTCTAATCCGTTTTCTGTCCAATTTATTCTTCTCTTCTTCTTCTTTAAGAGCGCGCTTTTTTTTCAAAATATTCTTGGTAACTTCTGGATGTCACTGCAAATGGTACGCGCTCTATATTCCGTTTATTTTTTCTCTCTGACTTTTCTGGTAATTCCAGATATTCACTAATACTTTTGGCGCTTGAAGTCGATGTTATTTCTTGTGCAGCTTTACTTGTTGAAGGCAAATTTTCGTCCTGCCGAGTAGAATTTACTTCATTGATTTTAATATTTTGCAAAATATGAATTTTGTTCAACTCTGTCGGTTTGTCTTGTGCATTATCAGTCTTCATTAGCACTTCTTTCTTAATCTCAGGTGCTTCTTCTGATTCTTTTGCTTCATCATTTTCTTTTGAAGTTCTTTCATCTACTTCAGTTTCTGCAGCATTCAATATAGTTTCAGTCAGTTCAAGTTCACCATTGTTCGTATTGGTCATTTCGTCGTATTTTCCTTCAGTGTTTCCGGTTTTCTCATTATTTAAATCGATTGCATCATTTACATTCTTTACAGGTTTTCCAAAAAACACCCACATTTTATAAAGGACAGCAAATTCATCATTAAAATTCTCTTCACCTAATTTGGTATCAATATCTTTGAATTTATTAATTAGTTTACTTACAAACGAATTTTAAAAAATCGTTCAAATCCATTGTAGACGTTCTGGTTAACACCTGAAACAAAATGATTTAACTGAATTTAATGTCCAACTGCCATTTGGCTTGAAGAAGAAATTTTTTTCATGCAAGAAAATGTGACTACCTACTAAATAAGAAAAAGGTATGTACCTCATTGTGTTTCGTCTGTTTTCCCAAACACTTACTATAATCTATGGCATCGGCATTGAAGGGAAATAATCCGCATGCCTTGAACCCGTGTTTTAATGTTTCTGGCTTTAAAACTTCATTGACTACTTTGAATAACAGAGGAGCAAATCTTATTTTATTCAATACTTGGTCTGGGTTCTCCTCATAGAAATGCCGAACTGCTTTTTTCCAACCCATTTTGATGGGTCTAAAAACAGCTACTTACATCACAAGGTTGTAAAACTCTTGTTGCATTGGGGTATAATGCAATTACTTCCATATTTAAATTGTTACACAGTAAACTCAGTTAATATGTCAGGTGTGACTTGTGTCCATCCAGAAATAAGACCACGGGGAAAGTAATGTTATTTTCTAACAAGTGTGGATGAAATATATTCTTAATATAATCGTAGAACGTGTCTGCCGTCATCCAGCCGTTGTCACTCCTTCCAATTCCCCAAGTGTCAGTTACAGTTTGGCTTATTTTTTCAGGAATTCTTTTGTACGGGTAAATGATCATCGGTGGACAAGTCATCCCCGCTGCAGAAAATGCAAACATAACTGTAATATTTTCTTTCTGTGAACCTTTATCAACTGAGTAAACATTTTTCGAGCCTTTTGTTGCAAAAACTTTTCCCGTACTGGGGCAAATTTGGGAGCCAGTTTCGTCCCCATTATAAATGCGCGAGGAGTCATTCATAACGATATTTTTCGAAGTCAAATAGTTGCCAATATCGTTGAACCAATTTCTTATGTCAGTTTCTGACACACACGCACTTGCTGCACTAACAGCTTCACTGGTTCGTTGTACAATGATTGGATGTCTTTTAAGGAATGCCTGAATTATAATCCAAAATTCATGAAAAATAAAAGAATATTCTTTAATTTCGCTCATTTTAATATACGTTCTCTCTGTACTGGATTTGACATGTTTTTAGAACTGATGAGAGGAGAATTTTACTCAGTTCTAGGTCTTTCAGAAACCTGGTTAAATACAAATATTCTTGATGATGCATTTCACATAAACAATTACAGGCTGGAAAGGAAAGATAGAGAGGACAGAGGGGGAGGTGTAGCTTTCTAAAAGTATTAAGTACACCGTTATTGAGACTCCATCTCCAGCTGATTGTCACCTCGAACACCTATGGATCGCAACTACTATTGCAGGTAAAAGTTTGTGTCTGGGTACTGTGTATAGGCCTCCAAATTATAACTTGATTTCATGTATGGAAAACTTGGAAAACTTGATTGCATCTTTTTTAACTGAATTTGACGTCATTTTGTTTGGTGGTGACTTTAACATAGACATGTCTCAACCTCATAACAATAACACCCTCCAAATGCAAAGCCTGTTGGATAAATATAATTTGTACCAAATCATTAACCAACCTACCCGAGTCACCGAAAGAAGTAGTACTTTAATCGACCTTATTATAACCTCTGATGAAACTGTCATAGAGCAAAACAACACCCTCAACATGGAGGATATATCTGATCACTTTCTAGTTGAGTGTCAGCTAACTCTTGAGCGCAATAAGCAGCAACAAATCCTTCAAAAATATCGAGACTTTTCGAAATTTGAATATGAACTTTTTCTATTCGACTTGCACTCACTTGACTGGGGTAAAATATTTTCTCTTCAGGATGTAGACGAAATGATTGATAGTTGGAATTTAAACCTAGGTGAATTGTTTGATCGCCATGCTCCTGAAAAATTTGCTAGAATATCTAAAAGCCCTGCACCGTTGCTTACATATACTCTGAAAGAGATGATGAAAATCAGGGATAAAGCTCTAGTCAAATATAAAAAACTGAAAACTGAGACATCATGGATTTTCTATAAGGAAATGAGAAATCATGTGAACATGGCTGTTAAATCTGAAAAGCGTGCTTATTTAAAATTTAAATCAAAATCCAATCCCAAGGAATTCTGGAAAGCGTTAGAATATTTAAATATTAATAAAAAATCTCAAGAATCCCTTAACTTTTTTCAAGATCCTGAAAAATTTAATGACTTTTTTGTTGACAATATTCCCTCTGCGGATCAACCGTTACAAATGAACAGGCTCATTGATAAGTACATACAACTGAACAATGGAAAAAAATTCAATTTCACTCCTGTTTCTATCGAAGACGTTGAAAGTATTGTAAGCTCTATCAAAAGTAATGCTCGGGGAGTGGATGGTATAAATCTGAAAATGCTCTCGCTCGTGTTACCCGACTTGATTCATGTTCTTACATATATCATTAATAGTTGCTTAGCACAGGGTAAATTTCCGAAAATTTGGAAAAAGTCGTATATTTTTCCTATTGCAAAAATTAAAAATCCAACTGAATTGCTACACTTCAGGCCAATTAGTATACTACCAACGATAGCTAAAATTTTGGAGAAAATTGTTTCGATACAACTCAAAAAATTTCTGGAAGTTAATAACGTTCTACCTGTAATACAATCTGGCTTTCATGCCGGTCATAGTACAACTACAGCACTGGCTCATGTTACCGATGATATTTTTAGGGGGTTTGATCAGAAATTAAGTACCATCTTAGTATTATTAGACTTTGGCAAGGCCTTTGATACGCTCAATCACGAATTAATGTGTTTGAAAATGAAATTTTTTGGCATTGATGACATTGCACTGACATTTTTTCGTGATTACTTATTCAACCGTAGCCAGCAGACTTACATTAACGGACATATCTCCAATAGTAGGATGTTAACCCGAGGTGTGCCACAGGGAAGTATCTTGGGGCCACTTCTGTTCTGCATCTACACAGCCGACTTTTCCAAATATCTAGAATTTTGCAAAGTGCACCAATATGCTGATGATACCCAAGTTTACCTTACGTTCGATCCTCATCAATTGAATATTGCATGTGAAAAAATTACGTCTGACCTCCACTACCTGTCCGATCTCTCTAAAGCCCACTATCTTATGCTAAACGAATCCAAAACGGAAATGATCGTTTTTGGGTTCAGGAGTTCGGAAATCTCCGAAAGTCCTGATTTGAATATCACCCTTAACAATGCCACTCTCAAGGTATCGAAACATTGTAAAAACTTAGGGGTTCACATTGATGCGGATTTAACGTTTGGTAAACATGTGAGCGAACTCCTAAGAAAATCTTATGCAAAACTCAAAATTTTGTATATGCACAAGGATATTTTGGATACAACATTAAAACTGAACTTATGTGATTCCCTGATTTTGTCTTCTCTGTCGTATTGCGACATTGTTTACTGGCCAGCCCTTACCAAACGTGATCAAGAGAGCCTTCAGAAAGTCCAAAATTGGTGTATCAGATTTAGCTACAACCTAAGAAAATATGACCACATCAATTCATATGTGCGATCCAAATGGCTGAAATTGAATGAGCGATTTAAACTCCACTTGTCTTGTTTGATATATAAAATCAACAAAAGTAAAATCCCTAGATACTTATTTACGAAGCTAGTGAAAGGGTCGGATATTCACGATCGCTCAACTCGGACTTCCTGTCTGTACACTGTACCCGCCTCAGATCAATAAGTAAACATAGATTGGCCCTATGCTACGTAAACATCATATTCACTGAACCGAAGATAATTCTTGCGGAAACTGTTTTGTTTCGGGTTTTTGACATTCGAACTAAAACAAAACACCTCTAGCACAGTGTCGTGCTTTTTTAAGGGGGTCAAAATTACTTATGCAAATGCAGTACCTGTGAGCTGCAACAAGTTATGTCACGGTTTTGTCTTAAAATTCCTAGGGTCAATAAAAAGCCGGGGGTTGGCAGCAAATAACTTTTTATTAAAATTTGGGGATTCAAGATAGCGGATTAGTTTTGTGATTTATGATGATATTCTTTCCTTAGTTGGATTCTAGGAGTTTTCAGCTATCAAAAATAAAGCATTATTTATGGTCTAAAGTAATTAATTCGAGAGATTTAACAAGTTCCTTGACTATATTTCAAGTTTGGTGCCTGTGGGTTTATGTTGTGTAGATCAAGTTTCAACGAATCAATACGAATATTTGAATAAATATGGACCAGTTGCATAAAGCCTTCTGTTAACGTAGGTAACACACCCTGGTGAGCTTAGACATGCGTTGCCATAGTAATCATCAAATCAAATATTTATTTGTCTGTTAAATTCTTTATGCAACTGACCCTATGAGTTAAGAAACCTTCTCCAACATCGATAAATAAATTGTTCATTCTGTTGAGTATTATCCTTCCTAAATTTTGGACCAGTTCATTCATATGGCAAGTACCTGTCAGAAAACAACTACTCTCCTGGCTAAGACCACGACGGGTATTGAATTAAATCTAACAGCTACTTATGCAACGTTCCTCAAAGCATCAGAGGACGCAATTGCAAGTGCGTTTAATTCAATACCCGTCGTGGTCTTAGCCAGGGGAGTAGTTGTTTTCTGACAGGTACTTGCCATAATAAGCCTACGTAATAGGTGTTTATGGGAGTAAAGGGTTCATCATCGGTCGGTAACGACTGTTCGTTAACATCAACATTAACACAGGAAATAAAATATTTATTGAATGAAATATATGCTTATACCACACGTTATTATAACAAATTGGCAAATATCACTATTATTTATTTAATTTTTCCAAAAAGGACATGGCACTAGATACATGTATTCCTGGGGCTCGACAGATTTTTTTTATTTTTGGATATTTTTGGTCAAAAGAAACACTTTCTTCATTAGACTTTACTTCGAAAATTACGGAAGATAGGGGGGCGTTTTCATGAGAAGTGAAACAAATTAGAATTTTTGAAGATTGAACATTTTTCAGTAGATAGGTGTAATAGTAGTGATTTGGGGATCCTGAACACGAATCCAAAAGAATTTTGGGTCAATTTTGTCCCCTAATATAACTTTCCGGTAAAATGGGTGGTTCCATCGCTGATGGCGTGCAGTATATATCACATAGAATGACCCCGTGTTTGCAGTGAGTTCATTTTCAGTGTATCTTCCGATTCTGAATTTCATGGTTCTACGTCAAAAATTACGGAAGATACGAGGATGTTTCCTTAAGAAGTGAAACATACCGTATATGGGTACAAACATGTGCAAAACAAAAATGCTAACACGAGCAACCTCAGGAGAACTTTTGGCGTAGAGAAATTAAATAAAAAGTCCACTCTTGGGCGAGAAGTTAATAAACAGGTTTTGGAAAAATCGCGTATTCTGCCTCATCCTGTATGTATGAACACCATTCAAAGTCAATTAATATTTTTCACAGCATATTTCACCCAAAAATCAAGATAAATCAACTTACAGACAGTATTTTCCACAATTGACATTAGATATTCAACCCAATTTTTTAGCTCACCCTGTAGGGCCAGAAAAAAAGTCTAATGAAGAAAGTTGCTTTTTTTGACCACTATAATGATATATTCAAAAATAAAACAAATCTGTCGAGCCCCAGGAATACATGTATCCAGTGCCATGTCCTTTAATTAAAGCAACTCATGTATATCATGAATTATCCTCACTGTTAGAATTTTAACAATGTCAATATTATTGGAAAATAAATTCAATTTTCCTTTCATAAGCCTCAATGTTTTTCCCCCTGCTCACAGATATTTATAACAAACATTGAGGAATTCACCACTTTGCTTTTCACTTTTTTGCTTTTCGTATCTGTAATTTTGAATGAGTTTCTTTGTCCTCCAATATTATATTTGACGAATACGTTTGATTGCATGATTTGCATCGTGCATTCGACGCCACTGGAACCTCACCTGTGGAATGTTTGTTTACTATCATTTGTTTTGCAAACAAAACAGTATTTCGACATTGTGACCCAATAAACCACTGCACTATTTTGAAAAATAGTCCAAATGTAACTTTAAGTTGTTTAAGCAGGACAAAAACCACGAAAACACACAGGAAAATTTCTAACAACACTTCATCAACACAAAACGACAAGGTACAATGTCCGCCACGGCCGGTGTCACAAGCGGTGTTGCCAAGAGTAAAATAATTCTAGTAACCGCTCGAAGTGCCTAAAATTTCATCTGTTCAAAACGACATATATCTTCCTTTTTGGTAATTTTTTCACACCTTTCTGGGCATAAACATTTCTCTAGAATTTTTAAAATAATACATCTGAATATAAAATATGATTGATTATGCATTTATTGGTAGGTTCCTACCAAAATCATATTTTTTTACTAATTTGACAACAGGGCGTCAATGTTTGAAAACATTAGGGATGAGAGGTGTACGTAAATAAACAAAGTTGTCTTCGGTTCAGTGAATATGATGTTTACGTAGCATCGGGCCGATCTATGTTTACTTATTGATCTGAGGGTAGCACTGAATTCCTATTTTACTCTTCTGTAATATTTTGTGAAAATTTTATTCCTCCAGTTTTATTTTGCACCTTATCTTTACTCAAACACCATTCACCTTGGATTCAAACGACAATCAGTTTCAAAGCCTCTCAATCCCCAGGAATTTGCAATCAGTTACTGTTACTTCAGCGAGACTTTACCTGATATGAATACTGTGAGTCAAAATAAGTATTGAATAGTCAACCAAGTGAACGTGAACACTGTAATAAATAAAGCACCTCCGAGGGCTCCGAGCACTATACGGCACGAATTTAATCCCAAACAATAAAAAATTCGAAAAGGTTCGAAGTGTTATAAAGACAACGATTATTGAATGAAGAGATTGAATGTGTTTACCAACTGAATTGTTATCTGTACTGAGTACAATAATAGATATTAATAGCAATCAGTAGACTAACACTTAGTTTAGTAATCCCTACTGATGAAGATAACTTTGTTATCGAAATGCGCATTTAGGAATTAAATTACTTGTGTGGTGAAGGGGTATAATACTTTTTGTTTTCACTGAGTTACACCACAGGGCGTCCAATATCCCATTTTATATACAATTAATAATTAATTTTGTAACTGAGTACAAACTTAAATATCCAAGCTATCATTGTCATGTATAATCTTGTGAATTGGTTGGTAATTATAACCTCTATATACAGGGTGGGGCACCAAAAATGAAACAGAGCGAATATCTTCAAAACGCATGTGTTGTGAATGAAATTCAAAACGCATGTGTTGTGAATGAAATTCAAAAACACGTCGATTTTTTAAATCCAAGGGGGACATCTTTCTATCATAACCTCAACTGTCATACCTCTTCCCCCACCCCTTGGTCACTAACTACCACCCAAACAATTTGAATAGGGAAGGTAGTGAGTGTGACACACCATTAAAAAGGTAATTTCTTAAGGAATTCAGCCATGTAAATTTTTGCTACCAAACTTTTTATTTTGGCGCCCTCTTGCGGGAAAAACAACTGTTCCATATTCCAAATTATGATACATCATTTGCAAGGTAATTCGACATAAATTCGGTGACAATGCATAATGTAATTTTTCTAAGGGATAAAACAAAATGGCGGATCCAAAATGGCGGACAAGATTTGCAGTTATAGTCCGACTTGATTCAAAATTGATATGTGGTGGTTTCCATAGTCAGAAATTATGATTTTTCTGTCATTGAAAAGAAACAAGATGGTGGCTCCAAGATGACGGCTCCAAGATGAGGGCTCCAAGATGGCGGACGGGAATTTGTAATTATGGTCCGATTCGAATCAAAATTAGTTTGTGGCGATTTTCAAGGTCGGAAAGTATGATTTTTTTGTCGGTGCAACAAACAAGATGATGGGCGAAATTTGTAATTATGGTTCGATTCGACCAGGCATCGAAAACGAATTCTTCAAAACACATGTGTTGTGAAAAAAATGCAAAAATATCGATTTCAAATCCAAGGGGGAAATCTTCCTATGATAACCTCAACTGTCATACCACTCTCCACACCCCTTGGTCACTCATACAATTTGAATAGGGAAAGTACTAAGTGTCACACTGCATTGAAAAGGTAATTCCATTAGGAATTCAGACATGTGAGCGTTCACTACCTAACTTTTCATTTTGGCACCCTCTTGCGGGAAAAATAACTGTTTCGTATTCCAACTTCTGATATCCAATTTGGAAGCTAATGTGAGCAATTCACGAAAACATAACAAAAATTTAAAAAATTAACATTGTATGAACTTACAAATTGGAAATTTTTTCATACATTACTCAAAAACGTCAGACTAACTTTTACTCATGTATGGCAATCCATGGCGATCTCTTTGAGCATCTACTGTGAATGAATTCAGTTTGGAATGATTGAATTCGAATTTATGCAAGGTTTTCCAATTCTTAAGTTTATTCAATGTTCAATTTTTTTATTATTCGAAAGCTTTCATTCAACTTGCCCTGTTAGTAAGTATGTATGTATGTGTAGGACGAAACAAACTTGTAAAATCCCTGATGTATGCCAACTTTGAATCGAATCGAACCACAATTACAAATTTTGTCCGCAATCTTGGTTTTTTACATTGACAAAATAATCATAATTTCCTACCCTGATAATCGCCACATACTAATTTTGATTTGAATTCGTCCGCCATCTTGGAGCCACCATCTTGTTTTTTGCATTGACAAGCAAATCATAATTTATGACCCTGAAAACCAGCACATATCAATTTTGAATCGAATCGGACCATAATTGCAAATTTTGTTTGCCATTTTGGAGTCGCCATTTTGTTATTACCTTTAGAAAAATTCCGTAATGTATTGTCACCGAATTTATGAAAAATTACCTTGCAAATGAAGTATCATAATTGGAATACGAAACCGTTGTTTTTCCCGCAAGAGGGCGCCAAAATAAAAAGTTACGTAGTGAAAATTGACATTGTTGAATTCCTTCTGAAATTACCTCTTCAATGATGTGTCACACTTACAACTTTCCCTATTCAAATTGTTTGGGTAATATTGACCAAGGGGTGGGGGAGAGGTATGAAGGTTGAGGTTATGATAGGAAGATGTACCCCTTGGATTAAAAGATTAAAACGAATAACTAGTCTTTCACGTGACAATTTCACAAAGGATAACGGCACAAAACAAATAATAAACACAAAATTTACTGGGAATGGTCTTGATAACATCAAGTTCCAGGTAATAGAAACACTGAAACTGAAATGAATGGAATCTCGAGTTTACCAGTAGCATTGCCTAATAGGGCAGATGCAGTTGTCACTTGTCAGTTGTCAAACAAGTACATGGGGGGACAAACAAAGCCATTTCCCATAAGACTCTGTGTATCTTTTTACTTAATTTTCTGGAAAACTCGGCATTTTTATAGATAACATTGTGATTATTGGTTCATTGTCAATACTGTGAGGTAAGTGTATAGTCTGTAGAGGTGTTATTAACAGGAAATTTCTAGTTTGAAGATACGTTGTCACATGATTCACATATCATAATAGGTTTCTTTTTTGGGTTTAATTAGGAAAACCATGAAGTTTTGTGCTGTTGTGGGTCATAGAAACCGATCATCGAAATGAAGACGTAACATTTTTCCGATTTTCTTCGATTCAGTCTAAAGGGAGACAGGTAGTAGTTGCAAGGAAAGAGAACAAAGCAAATAATTATTTTGTGTGTTCTACACATTTCATTACAGGTAATACAATGACAAAAGGTTATGAACTATGTGTAGATGAATATTTTTACAGGTCAACTGTCTGATGGTCCCGAACATCCAGACTGTCAAATATATTTTCATGAACAGTTTCGTTTCATCTTATATTTGTGTTTTATGACTTATGTTCTATGTTCTGTCGTTTTATGTCATATGTCAATATGCCAGTCGAGTTGGTTGAATAAAAATGATCAAAAAACGTATTATCCATTTTGACTACAATTAAAAGTATCAGTTAAATATACCTAAAAACAAATATATAAACAACAGGTTATGGGCCCAGTCCAGTCTATATCCTGCGGAAAATAGTTTGAAAATACAAATACTCATAAAGAAGTTATCCTATCTATCCTACCGTCCAAAAGGTGTGCAGTTTTTCTCCAACATGGCTACATCAAGAGAAGAGCTTGAATCAGTACCCAAGCTAAGTGATGCTGCCTCATTTCCTTTGAGAGAACTTGAACTCAATATATTGTTCACTGCCAAAAGACTCATGCAAGTAGTAGATGGTACTTTTACCCTGGAGTCATGTGGAACTGATGATACAAAGAAAGAAGAATGGACAACCAAAGATGCACATGCTAAATATATACTAATGAGAACTATTGAGCTCAGTGCCAAATCGCATGTTCTGACATGCAAAACCTCCAAAGATATGTTTGAATCCTTATGCAAGATTTATAAGAGAGACACCGATCAGTCGAAGAATCAGCTCATTGCTGATTTTTTCAATTTCACCTATGACAAGTCAATTGATGTTATGAGTAACATTGCTCATATCCAAACTCTAACATTCAGACTTAACAATTTGAACATGAATATAGATGAAGAGATGCTTATGACTAAAATATTGGATTGTCTGCCTGACCAATTTAAACACTTCACAAGTGCATGGGATTCTACTCCCTCTACAGAGAGAACAATAGAAAATCTAAGATCAAGACTATTGAAGGAAGAAGAGAAATATAAAAATACCAAATAAGATACAAAAGTTGCTTTCAAGACAGGAACAAAGAATAAAGTAACTCACAATAAAAGAACAACTAGCAAGTATCAGCAACAGCAGCAGCAATCATCAACAAAACAATGCCAGAAATGTTTTAAAAATGGACATATTTCTGAAGACTGTTGGTTGAGTAAAACCTTTTCTATTTGCAAGTATTGCAAGAAAACCAATCATCCAGAAAATAAGTGCAGATGTAAGAATGAGCATGAAAACACAGATAGCGGAAGAAAGAATATAAATAACAAAGTCACTTTTCTGGCAGAAACACATCATACTTCTTGTAAAGAAAATATTAAGAAAAATTTGGATACCAAATTTGTGTGTGATAGTGGTTCAACTGACCATCTCTCACACGAGAAAGAAATAATGATAAATACAAAAAAAACTGAAGAAATAAAAATAGGATGTGCCAAGAAAGGTGAAAATCTTGTGTCAACCCTTGTTGGTGATGTTGAAACACAGACTGTTGTTCTGAAAGATGTAAATTACGTTCCAAATTTGTCAAGGAATCTCCTGTCCGTCAGTGCAGTTACAAATGCTGGCGCTATTACCTTGTTTGATAAAGAAAAGGTTAAAATTGTTCTCGGACAAGTTACTTACAAAGAAGAAGATGTGGTGCTAGAAGGAAACAAGACACAGTCAGGCCTATATATAGTGGATTTGGCAAATCAATCAGAATCAGTAATTACTCAAAAGCAAATAGCTATCGAGTGGCACAATAAGCTTGGTCATCTCAATTTTAGGGATTTAAGAAAAATACCTGAGCTATGTGATGGTGCTGACGAATCTCAACTGAAATGCAACCCAGATGAGTTTTGTGAAGCATGCACCATTGGAAAGCTAGTAAGAAATCCATTTAATACCCAAATACGGAGAGCAAAAAGGCCTCTTGAAATTCTCCACAGTGATGTGTGTGGAAAAATATCACCTAAAACATATGATGCAGAACAATACTTTCTAACAGTTTTGGATGATTTCACCCATTTTCTCAAGGTTTACTTGATGCATACCAAAGATGAAACAGAAGAATACCTGAAGGAGTATGTTAACGAAGCTGAAGCTCATTTCAATCTTAAGACTGAAAAGATACGCTGCGACAATGGTGGAGAATATAGGAGTAATGAGTTCAAACACTGGTGTCGACAAAGAGGTATAATGCTGGATTACACCATTCCTGAAAGCCCTCAACTTAATGGTGTAGCGGAGAGAGTGAACCTCTCCTTAATGAATAAGGTTCGGGCAATGCTTATAAGAGCTTCGGTGAGCACACAACTATGGGGTTTTGCAGTTCTAACTGCTGCATATCAGTTAAACAGAAGCCCCACAAAAACAATTGATGTAACACCCTATGAAAAATGGAATGGAAATAAACCTAACCTAGTTAATCTACAAAATTTTGGTTCCATTGTTTATACAAAAAAATTAGGTCATTTAAAAAAATTAGATGACCGTGCTGAAAAGGGTATATTTGTTGGATATGCACCTCATGGCTACAGAGTATGGAACCCAAGAACAAAAAGAGTATACTTGTCAAGAGACATACATCCCACAAATATTTTTGAAAAATCAGATGAAGATAAAGGTTTAAATATTATTGTGGAAAGCTTAATGAAATTTGAAACCCAAGAAGATTCAAGAGAGATTGAGCATGAATTGAGAGAAATTGATCAGGAAGAACAAGATGAACAAGCAGAAAGAAGAGAAGAATATCAAGAAGCAGAAGATGAAAATTCAGAAAGTGAACTCGAAGAAAATAATGAAATTGATCAAGAATATAACCTGAATGGGAGACCAATAAGACAAAGAAGAAAACCGAGAAGGCTTGATGATTACGTCCTCGACTGTGAAGATGAAGACGAAGAAGCATTAATAACTTTTCATGAATGCCTGAATGGTAAAGATAGAAACAAATGGGAAGAAGCTATAAATGAAGAAAAGACAAGTCTCATGCAAAATAAAACATGGGAATTGGTAGATGAAAAGTATGCTAAAGGAAAACAAATTATTTCAAGCCGATGGGTGTTCAAAGTCAAAGACGATGGTCGTTTCAAGGCCAGACTTATGGCAAGAGGATGCCAGCAAAAGAAAAATTCACTTGATTTCAATGAAACATATAGTAGTGTAATACAAGCCTCATCTCTCAGAACATTACTTGCTATAGGAGCTATGAAGAACCTAGAATTTCTAACATTTGATGTCAAATCAGCCTTTCTAAATGGAGATCTCAAAGAAGAAATTTTCCTTAAATCTTCCTGAAGGTTATGATCATCCTGGAAAAGTATGTTATCTACGCAAAGCCCTATATGGTCAAGACAAGCCTCCCTGCAATGGTTCAAGAAACTAACAGACTTTTTAAAGCAAGAAGGTCTTATCCAGTTAAAATCAGACAAGTGTGTCTTCAGAAATCCCAAGGAAAAGAAGATATTCTATGTGGCTATCCATGTTGATGATGGTTTGATGCTTGGAGAAGATTTGTCGGAAATGAAATACATATTGAGGAAGATGCAGAAAAACTTTGAAGTCAAAATAAATGAAAATCCTCATTTCTATCTCGGTCTTGAAATAAAGAAGCGACAAGGGGAATATCAAATTAGTCAAGCTAAACACAGCAGACAAATTGTCGAAAAATATTTTATGCAAAATTCACTGGTAAAAGACACACCGATTGTTAAAGAAGAAAAAACTCAAGAACTCTCAATCAACAAAGAGTTTCCCTATCAAGAAGCTGTAGGCAGTCTTCTTTATGTTTCCTGCAAGACAAGACCAGATTTGAGTTATGCTGTTGGATATGAAAGTAGGTTTATGCAAAACCCTACTTCTGAAAACATTAAAAATGTCAAAAGAACCATTAGATATTTGAAGGGAACTTCGAATTTAGGAATCAAATACTGCTGCAAAAACAAAGATGATTTAAAACAACTACATGTGTTCTGTGATGCAGATCATGCAGGTGACAAGACTGATAGCAAGAGTACATCAGGTTTTGTAATGATGTATGGGAATGGACCAATTGCCTGGTGTTCAAAGAAACAAAAAACTGTGGCAAGAACATCCACCGAGGCTGAATATGTGGCAGCTGCTCAATGCTGTGCACAAATGAAATATGTCAAAACTCTCATTGAAGAACTACTGGATTTTAAAATAATGACTGTTCTTCATGTGGATAATGAAAGTGCAATCAAAATGATATAGTCTGGACAGATGTCATTTAACAGCCATCATATTCAAATCAAGTATCATTTCATCCATGATGAATTAAACCAAGGATGGTTCACCATCAAATATTGTCCTTCAGGAGATCAACTTGCTGAGCTTTTTACAAAGCCTCTTCAACGAGTGAAGTTTCAGCAATTTAGAGACATTATGATGGAAGAAATATCTAACGATACTCAGTAGAAATTTCTAAATTCAGTATTACTTTATTAGTAGATGATAAAATCAACATACATAATTTTTCCCTTCAGAGTGTTTTGTCGATGACTCTCACTGTTAAGGGAGTGTGTCAAATATATTTTCATGAACAGTTTCGATTCATCTTATATTTGTGTTTTATGACTTATGTTCTATGTTCTGTCGTTTTATGTCATATGTCAATATGCCAGTCGAGTTGGTTGAATAAAAATTATCAAAAAACGTATTATCCATTTTGACTACAATTAAAAGTATCAATTAAATATACCTAAAAACAAATATATAAACAACACAGACTACGTTTCTTCTATAAATATGGGGTACGAAACAAATCTTGCAGTATCTGAGGAGGTGCGATCAACAAGGTATAAAAGATTGATGGACAGGAAATAAAAAGGTAACAGATGTGGCACCCATCTCCGTCAGACATTGTTGTACATCGGTTTTCTTTTTATTCTGAGTAATATTACCGGGAGATTTAGTGTTGGCTGATCGTGTTTTTTATGAGGTGATATGGTTGGTCTGCATTGTGCCATGGTCAAAACACTTGAGTTTTTGAAATCTGGAAAACAGCTGGAACCATAAGAATTGGAACAAACAAGACACATTGCAACTGTGAGGAAGCTTACAAATTGAAGGGATCACTCTCTAGTTAGGGTTTTCACAATATCTTTCATTTGTCTAATAGGGATCATTGCTATTTTTTTGCAAATGCACATTGGGTACTTCATTTTAATTATACATATATTTTGTCTTCATGCATTGACTGAATGACAGACTGGAAATTATAGACGAATAAAAGTCAAAGGAACATTATTATTTGTATAACTATATGTATACTAAATGTACAATTTATAGTTAGAATTTTTGATCTTGTTTTAAATGTACTTGAACTTCTGTTTATTTCAAATACTAGTTTAAGAAACTGTAGTAATGTTAACTTTTTCACCAGTGTGGAAAGAGAAGACATAAGGCAACTCATAAAATATTATTTTACTTTTAATTATGTATTTTATTTACTTTTTTCCAAATATAGAAATACATATATGGGTGTGTGTGTGGGTGGGTGTGTGCTCCGAGTAATAAAAGATATAGAGTTGCCATTTCTATATAAACAACACATATTGATGTGAAAGCTGCATATCGCTATCCTTTGTTATGATTTGTAGGTGAGGGGAAGATTTGTTATTGTTTTGAAAACTGAAGCTGAGCTTAGAACCAGTGGCGTGCTAATACATTTTCTTATATATTATTAATTAGATACGGTCGCTACAGACAAATTTGTTATCACATGTATCGGCATCGATAGACAACCACATGCCTGGTTGGAAAGCAAGTTTGTTATTTAGCTTCAACCCTGACGTCTAATGTTCGGAATGCACACCAACCACCAGCAGTAGTGCTGTAGGACTCCATATACTGATGAAAAGTGAATGCGCTTCCAATGAAAACAAAGTCGCCATGGAGCGCCACAGCAAATAAAAGCTGCCATGTACCCGCACATGCTATGCCTTTGGGTACACTCTACGAGTGTTGTCAAAAAATAGTAACATGTTCTTACGTTAATACAATGAATTTTTGGATTAAACTCTGCCTATCATACAAATGACAACATTTCCTAAATGGTTGCATAAATAACTCATTCATAAATAGAATTCATAATGAATATGTAGTGGACAAATAGTTATTTATGTAACAGGTGCAAAATTATGATTAATCAGATACGTGCTGGAAGTATTTGATTTGATAATCAGTACGAATTTTGCACTCCGGAAACCCTTAAACTGCGCTCAAATTCTTACTGGTAAGAAAAATATTTTGAAGAAAACTGAAAAATATTACCTTATCATCGCATCAGATGAAGATTCATTATAAAATGCCAAGACTGGTAATGCTCCTTTACTGATTATAGTTCTACAACCTGACCAAAAAATATGGTGAGGCCAAAAGTGGTTAGAACAGATAACTGAGGATTTCTAAGAGAGTGATGCACACCACAACTGGGCAATTGCTCTATTGGTAACCTGAGAATATAATCTGAACCAATGTCAAAGTATCATAAGGAATATGAGAGAATGGAATCATTGTCTTAACAATCGTAACCCGTTCATTAGATATTAAACTTGTGATGATATACAGTGTTTC
Organism: Chrysolina oricalcia; assembly: GCA_944452925.2. NCBI lineage: Eukaryota > Metazoa > Arthropoda > Insecta > Coleoptera > Chrysomelidae > Chrysolina > Chrysolina oricalcia. The sequence continues at coordinate 39,100,779 of OX101819.2, forward strand.
GTTTACAATCAAGAAGTTCATGTCCACGTACGGTTTAACAGGAAGCAAAATTTTTATTCAAATGGGAACATCGACAACTTCTGATGAACGGGTTTTGTGATAATCCCTGTATATGAACAAAACATTCCAGTACCCAGCAGATTGGGTCTATAGCTAGTGACTTATAATTTGAATTCGGTTTTGAAGAGTTGAGTTTGCTTAGTTACTTATTTTTCAGTGTACCTACTGCAACAAGTATTTTCCTATTTCTGAATAGGTAATCATTTTTCAAAGTACAAAGTTTCTTTAAAAGCTATTTCAACAAGAAGTGTATTTTTGTCTCACAATCGGGAATCAATAAAAATCAACTACTAAAAACTAAGTAGGGTATGCCATCAGACATGGTATATGCCATGCTGCGACGCCCATGGTTTGATTCAATACTTTACTTGTGGAATGTTTAGTGCTTGATAACTTTTTCAGCCCACAAACTTCACACGTTTTCGCCATTTCGCAGAGATAAGGTCTCTAATATAACAATTCAACAATCCAACACAACACTTCTACCACTTATTAAAATTAAAACAATTATACAAATAGGCTGAAATCCAAACTGAACTGACAAGACGATAAATAAGTTGTCAACTCATGTAAACAAACTAGATCTCCAAGTTAAGAGTGAATAACAATACGGAATTCCAACCTGATTAATGAGTGGAAACGGAAATATCCGATAATGTTCTTTTTTAACATGATCCGAGCATAGATATTTATAAACAACGTCGGATATGTTGCTTTCAAGAAAGAGACAGGAAAGCCCTCTCTATAGCTTTTATTGCTCGGAGTGTGTGTGTGTGTTTGTTGAAATTTATATTTTTAGAAAATAACATTTGGTAGTACTAGATATATATTTTCCACTGTACATGTTATTAGGTTTTAAAATGTTTGTAATATATATTCTATAGATATATGATGTTACTCAATGTTAAGAATCAATAAATAAACAAAATATCTTCATCTCATCATTTTCTGGGGCAAGTTTTGCAAACCCATTTTCCCTTTGGTAACCTCTTGATTTCGATGCACCTCCGATGGAACCATTGAATTTTGCAAGATGCATTTTGGCAGTTGATCATCTTTGTTCTTTCATCTGGTGTGTTGCAGTAACACCATAACTTGGTGTCTAAGGAAAAGGAGCTTGGTAATCTATGATTTGGAGTTTGTATCTTCCAATATCATGAAGTTTTTCGATAATACAGCAGCTAATATCTGCCTCTCTTCACATCGTATTGAAGTAAATCGGAAAAATGTTACGTCTTCATTTCGATTTGATCGGTTACTACAACCCACAACAGCACAAAACTTCATGGTTTTCCGAATAAAACCTGAAAAAGAAACCTATTATGAACTGTGAATCATGTGACAACGTATCTTTTAACTGAAAATTCGATGTTAATAACACCTCTACAGACTTATGCACTTACTTCACAGTATTCACAATGAAGCAATAATCACAATACTATCGGTAAAAATGTCTTTAAATGCCTCGTTTTCCAGAAAATTAAGTAAAAAGATACACAGAGTCTTATGGGAAATGGCTTCGTTTGTCCCACCATGTCCTGTTTGACATGTGACAAGTGACAACTGCATCTGCCCTATTAGACAATGCCAGTAGTACCAGTACAACGCTGGATAGGATGCACGTGTCAAAATTATATATCAGAACCATCTATCGGATTATTCAATAAATCATATTTTACGAACTGATCAAATACATACGTTAAAATCAAGAACAGACGTGACTGGAGACTCGTGGACTAGCGACCTCTAGTGATGGTCTCCATTTGAATACAACTGAAAGTACGTAAGATTGGTTAACTATCTTCTCTCTATAAATACTGGTACCATTGTTTATATAGAAGATAGTTAGTCAACCTTATGGCATTGCCTAAAGAAGAATAGTCAAACAATCCCTGTGCAAAATGCAATGTATATAAAGTTAGCAAAGCCACTTGCCAGAAAACCGATGAGACATTTTCCAGTAATTGTCGAATAATTGTCGAGAATTTGTCGTGAACGAAAAAAAATTGTCGCTCCCTTAGTTTTTTTTATATGGGGTGGCTGTGCTAACTTTATATTAAGTTAGCACTGCCACCAATATAACTAAACAAATGAACATCACATTTCATCACTGTGCTAACCAACAATTGTCGAGTAATTGTCGAAGTCTATTTGACGAGAAGAAATTCAGAAAATCTTGTCTTCGTAGCAATTAGATGTTATTTTTTATGGGAATTATTGGTAAACCCGGAAATTTCGCGTTATCGGCAACACCGCATGAATATGCGACCAATTACGCTCTATTCATTAAGTTACTGTGAAATATATATTGGTCATGCATTCTGAACAAAAGGAAAATTTAAAAATAGAGAAATTCAGTTTTCTATACGGATAAGTTCATGTAGTTAGTTGATTTTTTTTAATGGCTCCAAAATTCACTAGACAATTGGCAAATGACTGAAACACATATTCTAGGAAACTTCAAATTTTATAAAACACTATAATTCTTCTGATCGGAAATTCATTGAACAATTGTCGAGTGATGAAAACATTTTTGTCGTGAAAAGTTCTATTTTCTAAAGGTCGGAAAACTACCTTCAAATGATGAATAATGAGTTATATTCTCCTTTTTTAGTAATACACTCACATAACTTGGTTGGTTTATTTTTTCTGCATCCGAAAATCCACTCAACAATTGTCGAGTGACCAAAACAAAATTGTGGTGGGAAGTTGAAATTTTTTGAAGCGGAAAAACTACCTGTAATTGGTAAAATTCTATAATTTTCAGTGTCTCGGCAGTTCCTACGCACTGTATCATGATACACTATAATTTTTCTAGTCGGATATTCATTGAACAATTGTCGAGTGAAGGAAACATTTTGTCGTGAAAAGTCCTATTTTCTAAAGGTCGGAAAACTACCTTCAGATGATGAATGATGGAGTTATTCTCGTTTTTTAGTAATACACACATAACTTGGTTGGTTTATTTTTTCTGCATCCGAAAATCCCCTCATCAATTGTCGAGTGTCCAAAACATAATTGTTATTAGAAGTTGAAATTTTCTGAAGCGGAAAAACTAACTGTAATTGGTAAAATTCCATAATTTTCAGTGTCTCGGCAGTTCCTATGCACTGTATGATGATACACTATAATTTTTTCTGGTCGGAAATTCATTGAACAATTCTCGAGTGACGAAAACATTTTTGTCGTGAAAAGTCCTATTTTCTAAAGGTCGGAAAACTACATTCAGAAGATGAATGATGGAATTATTCTCCTTTTTTAGTAATACACTCACATAACTTGGTTGGTTTATTTTTTCTGCATCCGAAAATCTCCTCATCAATTGTCGAGTGACCAAAACATAATTGTTGTTAGAAGTTGAAATTTTCTGAAGCGGAAAAACTACCTGTAATTGGTAAAATTCCATAATTTTAAGTGTCTCGGCAGTTCCTACGCACTGTATGATGATACACTATAATTTTTCTGATCGGAAATTCATTGAACAATTGTCGAGTGACGAAAACATTTTTGTCGTGAAAAATCCTATTTTCTAAATGTCGGAAAACTTCCTTCAAGTGATGAATGATGAAGTTATTCTCCTTTTTTAGTAATATACTCATATAACTTGGTTGGTTAATTTTTTCTTCATCCGAAAATCCTCTCAACAATTGTCGAGTAACCAAAACATAATTCTCGTTGGAAGTTGAAATTTTCTGAAGCGGAAAAACTACATGTAATTGGTAAAATTCCATAATTTTCAGTGTCTCGGCAGTTTCTACGCACTGTATGATGATACACTATAATTTTTCTGGTCGGAAATTCATTGATCAATTGTCGAGTGACGAAAACATTTTTGTCGTGAAAAATCCTATTTTCTAAATGTCGGAAAACTACCTTCAAGTGATGAATGATGAAGTTATTCTCCTTTTTTGTCGAGTGACGAAAACATTTTTTTGTGAAAAGTCCTATTTTCTAAATGTCGGAAAACTACCTTGAAATGATGAATGATGGAGTTATTCTCCTTTTTTAGTAATACACTGACTTAACTTGGTTGCTTTATTTTTTTTGCATCCGAAAATCCCCTCATCAATTGTCGAGTGACCAAAACATAATTGTTGTTAGAAGTTGAAATTTTCTGAACCGGAAAAACTACCTGTAATTGGTAATATTCCATAATTTTCAGTGTCTCGGCAGTTCCTACGCACTGTATGATGATACATTATAATTTTTCTGGTCGGAAATTCATTGAACAATTGTCGAGTGACGAAAACATTTTTGTCGTGAAAAATCCTATTTTCTAAAGGTCGGAAAACTACCTTCAGATGATGAATGATGAAGTTATTCTCCTTTTTTAGTAATATACTCACATAACTTGGTTGGTTTATTTTTTCTGCATCCGAAAATCCTCTCATCAATTGTCGAGTGTCCAAAACATAATTGTTGTTAAAAGTTGAAATTGTCTGAAGCGGAAAAACTACCAGTAATTGGTAAAATTCAATAATTTTCAGTGTCTCGGCAGTTCCTATGCACTGTATGATGATACACTATAATTTTTCTGGTCGGATATTCATTGAACAATTGTCGAGTGACGAAAACATTTTGTCGTGAAAAGTCCTATTTTCTAAAGGTCGGAAAACTACTTTCAGATGATAGTTATTCTCCTTTTTTAGTAATATACTCACATAACTTGGTTGGTTCATTTTTTCTTCATCCGAAAATCCTCTCAACAATTGTCGAGTAACCAAAACATAATTGTCGTTGGAAGTTGAAATTTTCAGTGTCTCGGCAACGCACTGTATGATGATACGCTATAATTTTTCTGGTCGGAAATTCATTGAACAATTGTCGAGTGACGAAAACATTTTTTTTTTGTGATAAGTCCCATTTTCTAAAGGTCGGAAAACTACCTTGAAATGATGAATGATGGAGTTATTCTTCTTTTTTAGTAATACACTCACATAACTTGGTTGGTTTATTTTTTCTGATTCCGAAAATCCCCTCATCAATTGTCGAGTGACCAAAACACAATTGTTGTTAGAAGTTGAAATTTTCTGAAGCGGAAAAACTACCTGTAATTGGTAAAATTCCATAATTTTCAGTGTCTCGGCAGTTCCTACGCACTGTATGATGATACACTATAATTTTTCTGGTCGGAAATTCATTGAATTGTCGAGTGACGAAAACATTTTTGTCGTGAAAAGTCCTATTTTCTAAAGGTCTGAAAACTACCTTGAAATGATGAATGATGGAGTTATTCTCCTTTTTTAGTAATACACTCACATAACTTGGTTGGTTTATTTTTTCTGCATCCGAAAATCCTCTCAACAATTGTCGAGTGACCAAAACATATTTGTCGTTGGAAGTTGAAATTTGCTGAAGCGGAAAAACTACCTGTAAAATTCCATAATTTTCAGTATCTCGGCAGTTCCTACGCACTGAATTTCCAACCAGAAAAATTATAGTGTATCATCATACAGTGCGTAGGAACTGCCGAGACACTGAAAATTTTGGATTTTTACCGATTACAGGTAGTTTTTCCGCTTCAGAAAATTTCAACTTATCACGACAATTATGTTTCAGTCACTCGACAATTGTTGAGAGGATTTTCGGATGCAGAAAAAATAAATCAACCATGTTATGTGAGTGTATGACTAAAAAAGGAGAATAACTCCATCATTCGTCATCTGAAGGTAGTTTTCCGACCTTTAAAAAATAAGACTTTTCACGACAAAAATGTTTTCGTCACTCGACAATTGTTCAATGAAATTCCGACCAGAAAAATTATAGTGTATCATCATCATACAGTGCGTAGGAACTGCCGAGACACTGAAAATTATGGAATTTTAACAATCAATATTATTTATGTGTCGTGTGTGTGTATGTATTGTTTAGCTCCGCAAAAACTGGTTCTTTTTCGTGAAAATTTATCAGTTAAAATAGTTTTGCTTATACAATCTCAACATCCATAGTGTTCCTCATAAACGTGAGAACTTTCGACCCAAAACCCAATATTACCTGATGAATAATTGAAGAAAACGGCATTCAAGTGCATTTAAAGCTGAACCAAACAAATATAAGAAGACAGCTGTGAATAAAAACAACCAGTGATAAGTTTACAAAAAGAACTGAAATAAAAACGCCAGAGTGAATATTAATCTATCAAGGAACATACAGGGTGTAGGTATCTATAATGGCTCAATACTGCAGAAAATGCACTAAAGTTATCAAAAATGGTATAGGATATAGTATCATGTGCCAAAAGTGTTTGGGATGGTTTCATCGTGATTGTGCCGCTCTCGCCATTGAGGAAGTTAAACATTTTTCGGAAGAACTCAAAGACCCTAATGGAAAACGTTACCATTGCATGGTTTGTACAGCCACTGCCAACAAAAAGACTTATACTGCTTCCCCAACTGCTAATAACCCTAGAAGATTATCAAGCTCGGATGAATCAAACAATGATAAACTATTTCAACAAATAAAAGCTTACATGGATGAGAGTCTAGAACGTCACATGCAAAAAATTAAAGAAGAGAATGCAAATCTCCTCAAAAAATATGATGAGAAGGTGAGCTCATTAGAAAACGAAATTAAAGAACTCAAATCTCTGAAAGATGATTTGCTACAAATTATCAACATAAAACTAGAGGATATAACAACACATCAAATTCAACCAGAAAATCTTGAAGAGGTAACAGCTGAAGCAGTAGAACGAATGAGTCGTAACAAAAATGTTATAATCCGGGGATTACCTGAAAGCTCAGGAACACCTATAGAATGTAAGGAAGTGGACAAAGCCAAAATTAATGAAATACTGGACATTGTCTGGGAAGGAGATCATGTTGTCCCTCACACTATGTACCGTCTGGGAAGACAAGTAGACCGTTCTAAACCCCGTGCACTAAAATTATTATTTGAAAATGAGACAGTAGCGCGGAAAGTCCTCAGGAATAAAAGTAAACTAGTTGGATCCTCATACAACAGCCTGAAAATTGCTGATGATAAAACCCCAAAGCAAATAGCTCATCTAGATGGCCTGCGAAGGGAGCTCAATAACAGATTACAAAATGGCGAACAAAATCTCACTATTAAATACATCAAAAATGTCCCAACAATCATCAAAGATACAAAAAACTAGAAAAAAGCGTCATGGATTGGTCTATAGTATACACAAACATAGCATCGTTATCTGCAAGATCGTAACATGCTAGAATCAGTACAACAGCGAGCAACCCGAATGCCCTTTGATCTGAGGAGACCATCATACAAAGATCGCTTGAACCAGCAATCCCTGACTACATTTGACAACCGAAGACATCGCGGAGATTTGATCATAACATATCGGATTCTTCATGGATTCCTGCCGTCTCTAAGTAACATGTTCCAGATGAATGCTGATATCCGATTGAGAGGACATAATTTCAAACTTAAGAAGGAACATTTTAGGACTACAAAATGCCAGAACTTCATAGTCAACCGTGTCTTCTCGGCGTGGAATGATCTGGATGCAGACATAGTCAATGCACCCTCGGTTTCAGCTTTTAAAGGCCAATCAGATCGTTTAACATTTTTTTTCTTCAATATTCAGAATTTTTAAACATACACCATACTTTGTCTTTACAATGTTCTACCTTCGTTTATTGTACACTTTTTTTAGTCCACAATTTTATTTGTTATTTATTTTTTTTTTGTAAAAAATTTTCAATATTCTTATACCTATACTTTCATAACTATTCAACCACTCACTACACTACTCATGTGTAGCACACACAAACTCATTTCTTGTATAAATGGGCTTTCATAGGTTTATACCTCAGCCCATTCTCACTTTTAATAATAATAATAATAAATAATAATAATTACAGGTAGTTTTTCCGCTTCAGAAAATTTCAACTTCCAACGACAATCATGTTTTGGTCACTCGACAATTGTTGAGAGAATTTTCTGATGCAGAAAAAATAAACCAACCAAGTTATGTGAGTGTATTACTAAAAAAGGAGAATAACTTCATCATTCATCATTTGAAGGTAGTTTTCCGACCTTTAGAAAATAGGACTTTTCACGACAAAAATGTTTTCGTCACTCGACAATTGTTCAATGAATTTCCGACCAAAAAAATTAAAGTGTATCATCATACAGTGCGTAGGAACTGCCGAGACACTGAAAATTTTGGATTTTCACCGATTACAGGTAGTTTTTCCGCTTCAGAAAATTTCAACTTTTCATGACAATTATGTTTCAGTCACTCGACAATTGTTGAGAGGATTTTCGGATGCAGAAAAAATAAATCAACCAAGTTATGTTGTATTACTAAAAATGAAGAATAACTCCATCATTCATCATCTGAAGGTAATTTTCCGACATTTAGAAAATAGGACTTTTCACGATAAAAATGTTTTCGTCACTCGACCATTGTTCAATGAATTTCCGACCAAAAAAATTAAAGTGTATCATCATACAGTGCGTAGGAACTGCCGAGACACTGAAAATTTAGGATTTTCACCGATTACAGGTAGTTTTTCCGCTTCAGAAAATTTCAACTTTTCACGACAATTATGTTTTAGTCACTCGACAATTGTTGAGAGGATTTTCGGATGCAGAAAAAATAAACCAACCAAGTTATGTTGTATTACTAAAAATGATGAATAACTCCACCATTCATCATCTGAAGGTAATTTTCCGACATTTAGAAAATAGGACTTTTCACGACAAAAATGTCACTCGACAATTGTTCAATGAATTTCCGACCAGAAAAATTATAGCGTATCATCATACAGTGCGTTGCCGAGACACTGAAAATTATGGAATTTTACCAATTACAGGTAGTTTTTCCGCTTCAGAAAATTTCAACTTCCAACGACAATTATGTTTTGGTTACTCGACAATTGTTGAGAGGATTTTCGGATGAAGAAAAAATGAACCAACCAAGTTATGTGAGTATATTACTAAAAAAGGAGAATAACTTCATCATTCATCATCTGAAGGTAGTTTTCCGACCTTTAGAAAATAGGAGTTTTCACGATAAAAATGTTTTCGTCACTCGACAATTGTTCAATTAATTTCCGACCAGAAAAATTATAGTGTATCATCATACAGTGCGTAGGAACTGCCGAGACACTGAAAATTATGGAATTTTTCCAATTACAGGTAGTTTTTCCGCTTCAGAAAATTTCAACTTCCAACGACAATTATGTTTTGGTCACTAGACAATTGTTGAGAGGATTTTCAGATGCAGAAAAAATAAACAAACCAAGTTATGTGAGTGTATTACTAAAAAAGGAGAATAACTCCAACATTCATCATTTCAAGGTCCTTTAGAAAGGACCTTTAGAAATTAGAACTTTTCACGACAAAAATGTTTTCGTCACTCGACAATTGTTTAATGAATTTCCGACCAGAAAAATTATAGTGTATCATCATACAGTGCGTAGGAACTGCCGAGACACTGAAAATTTTGGATTTTTACCAATTACAGGTAGTTTTTCCGCTTCAGAAAATTTCAACTTTTCACGACAATTATGTTTTAGTCACTCGACAATTGTTGAGAGGATTTTCGGATGCAGAAAAAATAAACCAACCATGTTAAGTGAGTGTATTACTAAAAAATGAGAATAACTGAATAGAACTTTTCACGACAAAAATGTTTTCATCACTCGACAATTGTTCAATGAATTTCCGATCAGAAAAATTATAGTGTTTCATAAAATTTGAAGTTTCGTAGACTAATATGTGTTTCAGTCATTTGCCAATTGTTTAGTGAATTTTGGAGCCAAGCAAAAACAAATCAACTAAGTACATGAACTTATCCGTATAGAAAACTGAATTTCTCTATTTTTACATTTTCCATTTGTTCAGAAAAAAATGTTGTTGTTCAATTCTGTGTTCTGACTGTTCTGTATCTGTCAACAGTGTCAATTACTTTTAGAATCTGTCATTGTGTTCCATGGACTGAGGATCTGTGCATGTCTAATCCATGTTGTACTCGTTGTAAGAAGTTCATTATAGTTGAGTCCATTTTTAATAAATAAAGTATATATTTCCAAAAGTGCTTTACTGTGAGAGTTATTTTTATTACATAACTGTTCAGGTTATGGGCCCAGATATCTCACAGTAAGAGATCAAGTGCACGGGAATTTGGAAATTGTGATTTTTTTAAATTTTGGTCAACGGCAAAATGGCGTCCATGGCTTCAGTGTCGCAGATGTATGTGAAACCATTCGATGGAAATAATTTTTCGAATTGGGAGTTCAGAATCAAGCTGATTCTCGAACAGAATTCACTACTGAGTGTTTTGATGGAAGACCCACCAGTAGAAGCAACGGAATTGGAACAGTTTACGAAAAAGGATATCAAAGCGCGAAATATCATAGTTCAAGGTGCCGCCGACAATATTCTTATAATGATAAAGGATAAGGTAACTGCTAAAGCAATGATGCAGTGTTTGAGTTCAACATATGAAAAGAAGGGAATGAAATCTCTAGTGGCTCTACAGAAGAAATGGAGGAGAATGGAGTTTTCTGGCAATACCTCGTTAAATGACTTTTTTCTACAGTTTGAGACTGTATGTACTGAACTCAAGACAGCCGGTGGTAAGGTTGATGAACAGGAAACTATCAATCAACTTCTAGTTGCCATGCCTACTGATTATGACAGTGTTGTCTCAGCTATCGGTATCATGTTCAATGATAACGGACAAAGTGGTGCGTCTATATCAAAGATTTCTTTGGATTATGTTAAAAATAGGCTCTTGGCTGAGGAAGAAAGGTTGATAAAGAAACAGAAAGGCCAACATAGTGAAGATTCAGAACTTCAACATGCCTTTGCTGGTTTTGGTTACAAGAAGAAAAATTACGGCAGTTGGAGGTCACAAACGAAAACAACTGAAGGTAGTCAAACTGCTCAGAGTAGTCAGAAGAATGTTCAAGGATTTCGTGGTAAATGTTATAAATGTGATCAGCGTGACCATTTTCGATCTCAATGCCCGTTACAACACAGAGCATTTTGCACTCGTGAAAAAGAAGAAGACGATGATGAAATTGCGTTTCTGACAGATCCTGATGCGATGTTACTGACTGATTCAAATTGTAAACAGACACAAATGGCAGAAATTGTTTTTGTTATTGATAGCGGTGCAACTAAACACTTGATTAAGTCAGACTTCAAGAACTTTCTAATAAATAGAAAAGACGTTGAGCATAAAATTAATGTTGCCAAGGTTGGTGAATCAGTTCGTGCAGTTGGACAGGGAAAATTGCCAGTGATTATGAATAATGGATCCTTGATAAATATTCACGATGTGCTGGTATGTGAAGGATTGGCTTATAACTTGTTGTCTGTCCGACGACTTGAACAGAAGGGTTTCAAAATAATTTTTGAAAAAGAATGCGTTCTTGTGATGAGAAACTCCTCCATAATTTTGAAAGGTGAACTCTTTGGAAACCTTTATGTAGCAAAAATGAATTTGATAAGCGATGACAATGCAACTGTAGTCGTTGATTCTGATGTGATATGGCATCGACGAATGGGTCATTCATCAAGATACCCAATACAATCTCTGTGTGAGATATGTCTAAATTGTCATATCTGAAAGGTGTTCCTGAAGATAGGAAGGCGAAACGAGTACTGCAGACTGTTTCGTCTGATATTTGTGGTCCTATAAATCCACCTACTCATGATGGAAAAAGCTATTTTATTTCTTTCATTGACCACTTTTCACATTTTACTGTTGTGTATTTGCTGGCCAAGAAGAGTGAAGCAGAAGAGAAATTTAAAAAGTATGCCGCCCACGTTGAAGCTGAATTTGGGTGTAGCATTGAAAACTTACGTTGTGATAACGGAGGGGAGTATATCTCTGACTCTTTCAAGAAATATTGTGTGTCTAAGGGAATAAATGTTCAATATACTGTTCCACGTAACCCGGAACAGAATGGCGTAGCAGAGCGTCTGAACAGAACAATTTTAGACATGTCAAGATGCGTTATATTTGAAGCTGGATTTGAAAAATATATGTGGGGAGAGGCTGTTCTTACTTCTGTGTATCTAATAAACAGAATTCATTCTTCCACGTTGCCTCCTGATATCACTCCTGCAGAAATGTGGTACAATTCCAAGCCTGATTTGGACAAAATTAAAATATTTGGATGTCCAGCCTATGCTTTAATTCCTAAAGAAGACAGATCTGGCAAATTGGATTCACATTCCAAAAAGATGTTTCATGTTGGTTACTGTGACAATGGTTATAGACTTTGGGACCCTATTAAAAGAAAAGTTGTCAGTGCTCGTCATGTTAGATTTGATGAAAATTGGAAGAATTTGGTACAGACTTCATCTACAATAACAGAATCCCAAGAGTCCCCAAACGTGACTCCAAAACATGACAAGCCACAAACTTCTGATATAGGTAGTCTACGTTGTAGTACAACATCAAGAATACCTCCAGAGTACCTCAAAGGTTATGAAGTGGAATTACTTGCTTTGTCAGTATCAGTTGATGCTCCAGCAACGTATACTGATGCAGTCGCAAAAGGCTGGGGTACAGCCATTGAAAAAGAGATATCCTCGCTCAATGAAAATGGAACTTGGGAACTCGTAGACCCCCCCTTAGAAAATGTCAATGTTATCGATTCTCGTTGGGTTTTTACAGAGAAGATGGTGGATGGCAAGAAAATTAAGAAAGCCAGACTGGTGGCAAGAGGCTATCAGCAACCAAGTCTAGGAGAAGAGGACCTATTTGCGCCAGTAGCCAGGTTAACTAGTTTAAGGGTGTTATTAGCTATTGCGGTTGAAAAAGATATGAATATCCTTCAGCTAGATGTAAAATCAGCTTTTTTAAAAAGTCCTTTAAACGATATAGTCTATATGAAACCTCCTGAAGGTATAAATTTTGCTGAAGGTAAATTATGTAAACTTGTGAAAGCTCTCTATGGTTTGAGACAAAGTCCCAAATCATGGAATGATTATTTGAATCAGTTATTATTACAGCTCAATTTTAGTAGATCAAAGACAGATCCATGTTTATATTATCATGATGATACTTATTTACTCATTTGGGTTGACGATTTTCTTCTCATGTCTTTTTCAACTGAAAAACTGAATAAGATAAAAAAGGATCTTACATCAAAGATGGAAATCACAGAGATGTCTTCAAATAATGGTAAATTTCAATTTCTAGGTCTAGATATTGAACAAACAAAAGATAAAATTACGATTAGTCAAAAGAATCTTGTGCAAAAGATACTTATACAATTTGGAATGATGGATTGTAAGCCAACTAAAATTCCAATAGAGCCCAGATTAGATTTAAAAAGAGAAGAGAAATATTGTGATTTCAAAGTTCCATATAAGGAACTTGTCGGAAGCCTTATGTACTTAATGTTGGGCACTCGTCCAGATCTATGTTTTTCTGTATCATATTTTGGGAGATTTCAAAATTGTTTCAATGATGTCCATTGGAAAATATCTTAAAAATATTCTTCGCTTTTTGAAACGTACAGAGAATGCTGGATTAAAATTTTGTAAAACTAATAATTTAAATTTTAAGTTACATGCTTATGTTGATGCTGACTATGCTTCAGATACCAATGATAGGAAAAGTGTTTCTGGTTTTGTTGTAAAGGTTAATGATCATATTGTAACCTGGAGTTCTAAAAAACAGAACGTAGTTGCACTTAGCAGCACTGAAGCCGAATTTTATGCTATGGCTTCATGTATGATTGAATGCTTGTTTTTGGGAAATCTGTTTTTTGATATTCATGGTTCTATTTATCCTATTCTCTTGTTTGAAGATAATCAAGGAACAATCAAAATAGCTAAGACTAATGAGACAAAAAGATCGAAGCACTATGATACTAAATACCATTTTGTTAGGGATTTTATTAATGATGGTAAATTTCAATTGGTTTATATAAGTACTAATGATCAAATTGCGGATATTATGACCAAGGCTCTTCCTTATTGTAAATTTTCTAACTTTGTGGTTATGTTGAATTTAGCTAATATCTGAATGCAGAATTGCGAGGGGGTGTTGTTGTTCAATTCTGTGTTCTGACTGTTCTGTATCTGTCAACAGTGTCAATTACTTTTAGAATCTGTCATTGTGTTCTATGGACTGAGGATCTGTGCATGTCTAATCCATGTTGTACTCAGTGTTGCCACTGACAAATCAACAAATTACCCGAAGTTTTGACGAAAAATACCCGATTTTACCCGCACGTGAATTCAAAATTCCCGCATTTTACCCGCGTACAATTTTGAAGTGTTTCTCCTCTATATTAATTGTCTACAATCTACATACGCCTCTGACGGGTAGGTTGGAAAAAGAACGACCAGTCGGAAAACCGAGATCACCTGCATTTTGTTGGCTATTATTATATTCTGGAAAAACTAATTTGTGTAAATGGGGTTATCATGTTATCAATGGCATTCCATTCCATAATGACAGCCCCAGAGTTGTTTCCAGGCAAATTGGATTGGATCTTCAGTGTATAATAATAATAATAATACATTATATCCAGTAAGACCATATCAAGAATAATATGAAATTCACATTTATAAACGAAACCATTAAATGTTCAAATAAGAGAAAAACATTTCAATCAAATATATATTTGTTCAAACTTCAAACATAAATAAAATAAGTAATTCTCCATTACAAAAAAAAATACTTTGTAAGTCACAGCAGTTATTATTAGTCATATTTCAAAAATAATAATAACAGAACACAATTACCCTATGCAATTACCAAATTGCAAATGTCAACATTGTCAACTGATATTTGATAATTGATTTGACATTTGACAACCAACAAACCAACACAAAACAAATTTCAACAGATTTAAATAATGAATGTCAACTGTCAATTCAGTCCACAGAGTCACAGACTAAAATAAGAAATAAGATGGCTCCAGCGGTGACAGAAAATACCCGCTTTTACCCGCAAAACTGAAATACCCGCAACAATACACGCAAAGCAGTAAAATATCCGAAAATCGGGTAATTACCCGCAGATTGGCAACACTGGTTGTACTCGTAAGAAGTTCATTATAGTTGAGTCCATTTTTAATAAATAAAGTATATATTTCCAAAAGTGCTTTACTGTGAGAGTTATTTTTATTACATAACTGTTAAAAAAATGCATGACCAATATATATTTCACAGTAATTTAATGAGAGCATAATTGGTCGTATATTCATGCGGTGTTGCCAATAACGCGAAATTTCCGGGTTTACCAATAATTCCCATAAAAAATAACATCTAATTGCTACGAAGACAAGATTTTCTGAATTTCTTTTCGTCAAATAGACTTCGACAATTACTCGACAATTGTTGGTTAGCACAGTGATGAAATGTGATGTTCATTTGTTTAGTTATATTGGTGGCAGTGCTAACTTAATATAAAGTTAGCACAGCCACCCCAAATAAAAAAAAACTAAGGGAGCGATAATTTTGTTTCGTTCACGACAAATTCTCGACAATTATTCGACAATTACTGGAAAATGTCTCATCGGTTTTCTGGCAAGTGGCTTTGCTAACTTTATATACATCAAAATGCATTGGATGGTCGTCACCTGAGACATCTATACCATTTTACTAGAAACATTGAAAATGTATCCAGTAATGTGGCGCCGTCATCGGATGGCACGCAAAACTATACTTCTGTCTCTTTTTAAAATAGAACGCCAGGTTTCATTTTCATTCGCTTCATTCAGAAATGTGCAGAATGTTGTCATTGGTGAGATGTTTAGCAGAATAAAAGGCGAGTCAAAGTTTGCAATCGGATGTTTCGAATATCAGACGATGATCAGTGGTAATTTTATATTGTTGCAATTAAGCCTAATATAATGAAACACGTGGTGTAGCAATTTTCTTACTGAAAAATTATGCCTAAGGAGGTTGTCACCAGAAATCATTCATCTCCTACACGGGCCTAAAATACATTTTTTGTTGTACAATATAGTTATTTTGTGTATTTAGAGCGCGAGGAGCGCGGTAATCTTTGGAGAGCGGCAATGGCACTTTGTTCTCGAAATAAACACATTTTTTTTCTTCTTCAAACGCAACTTTTAAACATAGAAACGATAAACACATAATAATATTACCATGAGAAAATAAACACTCAATAGTAATCCCAAATGAATAAGCTATCGAAATATCCAATAATTTACATCTCTAACAAAACAAGATAACTTGCTTGAAAAAAAAAACCGAATGTCGAGATCGAATCACAGGCCTTCAGCTTGATAGCAGCTACGCTCTCAACACCACCACGGTTCCTAAGAGTGTTATGAATTTATTGTCTATCATCATGCAAGAATAATTCCGTTTTCAACGAAAGCTGTGGAGATCGACCGTTTCTTCAATATTTTCGCTCTAGAGCGAAAAAGCTGCCACAAAATGACATTTCCGAGAAAACATCAGCTTTACGTTGAGATCTAAAAGCGTCAAAGGCTACCTACTTTGGTAAGCGGTTGTAGAAAAAAATATAGTTTACTGACCATGCACGATCATCGGGTAGATGGAAATATTATATTAATCATTATATTATTTATCTACAATAACATTGTAGATACATTTTCGTAAAGAGCTTTTTGTACTCACGTGTTTACATGCTCATAAAAAAATTCCTAATTTACGAACTTTTGTATCATATATAAATAACTATTTCATCTTTTTTATATGAGTTTTCTGTGCATATTGGTCATGAAGTCATAAAGTTTAATTTTTGATAAGGATATCCACTTATAGAGGTTATTTCGAACGATCGACTGAAACTTCAAATTCAGTCGCAGATAATGCCATTATCTCAGTAGGTACCTAATTTCGAAAGAAAACCGTTATTAGGTTTTACAACTTTGACTTTATGGTAAATGAATAAACTTGAAAAAAAAACATTTTTGAGAAAAGCTTCTATTTAAATGTACTAAAAAGAGGAAAATAAATTTTTTAAAGTGAATAAACCCATCATTTTGTTAAATTACAAAATTCTAAATGATATAAAAGCTTGTCGCGAGAAGTATATATGTAATTCTTATAGTAAATTAAATTTAAAATTACCTCAAGATTTATTCACACGACAAGCTTTTATATCATCCCGATCTATTTTTGTTTTCATCATTATTTTCCATGTGCGAAACTGTTGAAACATTTTCCGAATTCCTCTGCATTCTCTATCTAGCTTTTGAGGGGGGAAAGGAGGGGCGAAATTTTTTAAACCATAATTTCCGACGGTCAGATATTTTTCACTATTTTTACAGATTTCCGATTATATTTTCGCGTGTTTTCCATTTTTTTTTCGAGAAAAGAGGGAGGCGAGTACCCCCTACTTATTTTTTTTCTTGCTGTAATTTTTGACGTGCAAATCCGTCAAGAAAACGTCCGAAAACCTACGCGTTCTCTATCTAGCTTTCGGAGGACGGGGGGTGGGCAATTCCTTTTTATAAATCATAAAATTCAGTCAGATATTTTTCACGATTTTTACAGATTTTTCCGATTTTATTTTCACGAGTTAGTTTTCCAACTTTTCGAGAGAAGGGGGAGCTGCCCCTCTCCCTACTTATTTTTTTTCGCTGTTCTGACGTCCAAATCCGTCAATAAAACTTCCGAAACCCTACGCGTTCTCTATCTAACTTTCGGGGGGCAGGGGGGCAAATTCTTCGACTTTAATGTTTTGTCATCGGAACTGAACCAACACGTAAAATTTCAATTCTATAGGATAAGGGGAAGTGTTTCTAAGTCAGCTTGCAAGATTTGTACCGATCTAACACACACAGAGCAAGTTAAATAAAAGCTTTCATTAAAAACAGAAAATAATATGGTAACTGTCGGAAATGGCAATATCACCTTCATAACTTGAACCAATCATCGGTTGTCATCATGAAAGTTGGACATCTTCCCCGAAACATTATTAGTCAAGAGAAATCACCCTGAAAATATCTATGTGAATTCGAAAACTGACTGAGACCTAACAAGACAAAAACAATGAAATGCCAAACAACACGAAAGTTCGCTACTTTGCTCTCTAGTTTACATGCAAATTGCAAATGGCAGGTGGAACGGACACTGAGCCAATCAAAAACACGAAATACTGACTATTCATTATTCACTTTAAGCGATTATTACGACACTTTCCATCTCATTCGTTTGTCTCCTTTTTGGGGGCAACCGTGCTGGCGCCATCTACTAATAAACCCCATCGTCATCCAATAATAATCCCATAAGATTGACTGACTATACTTCTTTAGACAATGCTTATGGGATTATAATTGGATCAAAATGGATGCGACATGTAGATGGCGATAGTGAGCTCGCATCCATGTCATGTCGTAACTTCAGTGATCTGGCCTCCAAGTCATGCCGTTACTTGATAAAACAATGGAAAAGCATTAAAATCAGGGTTTTTTGAAGAAACCTGCATTAAAATGACGTCAAATATTCATGTTTGTAACTAATCACGCTAGATGACACTCGCGTTTGTGTCCAATACCAGTGTTTATAGAGAAAGAAGATAGTTAGCCAATCTTTCGTACTTTCAGTTGGATTCAAATGGAGACCATCACTAGAGGTCGCTAGTCCACGAGTCTCCAGTCACGTCTGTTCTTAATTTTAACGTATGTATTTGATCAGTTCGTAAAATATGATTTATTGAATAATAGATGGTTCTGAAATATGATTTTGACTAGGGTCACTGAATCCTAGAAGGCTTTAGCCTTCTTACGGGTATGGCCAATGGGTGGAGTCTAAATAGCTCCAATGTTCCAAAAACACCACGAAAATTAGGTCCGATGTTTGAACTAGTGACACATGTCAAAAGTCAATTTTTATGTCATTGGAAATGTTCAAAAATAGTTGTAGCTGATTTACAGAAAAGAAAAAAAAAAGCAGATTGTCCCAAGATCTTCTGATGAGCCCTTCTTTCACTGATTCAACCTAGGAATATGTTGTTTACTTTATTACTGATGAAAATATTCCTTTCTTTTGAAAGTGAAGTACCTATTGTGCAGTAAAAACCTGCAAGAATGCAGACAAGTCATAAATTATATTTACTCTCAGAGGTGAGTTCAAGATCATTTTGTTTATAAATTGTTAATTAGTAGATTGAAGAATACATTTTTCACATTTTCCTCACTAAAAACAAATACAGATTAGGTATATTTTCATTCATACTTTTTTTTTTCAGGATTGAAACAGGAAACCTTGAGAAAGAAATGGCTATCAATATTGAATAGTTTAGTGGAAAATTGTGACAGAAATTAGGACTAAATCTAAATTCAAATATGAATTTAAGAAATGTATACTTAACTGATGACTTCAATTCCTATAATATAACCGTGTTTTACCTTTGACTGTTTTTGCTTTGGTTTCGTTTTGCGTAGATTTGTCTTATGTATTTACTCATTTCACAAATTACTCTCATCATTCCTTTTCTAATAATTGTTTGATTTCTTCATCAGTTTGTATCAAATATGTATTGCTGTTATACAATTCGTGTAAAATGTAATCCTTCTTTAAACAGAAATGTTTCTTGGGATCAATAAATAAACTGAAGTGTGTGCAGTGTAAGTATTGATATTTTTGTGTTCACTAGGACTGACACATTTTTCCTGAATTGTTCAGATTATCAACCCACTTTATCAATTTTCAGATTCATTTTGGAACCAAAGACCAAAAAATGGTCTTTGAAAAAAGTGGCCAATTCTAATAAGCACCTAGAAAAGAAAAGTTGTAAATTGCAAAAATGGGAACTTTTCTTTCGAACAAGATTAAAAATTCTATATTGACTTTTATCTTGAGAAAATTGGTTAGACCATAATATAAAAGTGTTAGAATATTGGTAATCTCTTTAAAACAGCTATTTCATTAAAGTGAATGGATATATTTTCTTGTTTCAACCATGCCATGTGGAGGTCATATTCAGATTTCGAAGATATTTGTGAAAACTGGATGTTTTTTGGTTTTTCATACAACACTTTCTCAAGAAACTTCGTAATAAATGGTAGAATACAAAAAAAAAACGAATTCATTAGGTATATAAAAGAACTTTCATGAAAATAAGAATGTACAAAAATGTAAGATTGTAAATGGGTGAGTCAGAAATGCAGTATTTCAATCATGTCAACATTTCCTGGATGTATTGTAATGGATATCGGATATTAATCTTTGCCAAAGCTTGATTTCATCTGAGAGGCATTCAGCAAATATATTTGACATGTGTTATGTTTGCGAATTCTAGGCACTTCTGTAAGATTCAGAATCGATAATCAATATTATTTGGTTTTTGAGTTATTAGCAGTACCTACCTCAAATGGATATACGGAATTTTGAAAATTTGTGTTGATCAAACAATGGTATATATTGACTAAGAAGTATTTGGGACAATACTCTCTAATTTTAAATAATGAACCCAATTAATGGAGAAGTTTAAAGTGTTTTTATAAAGGGTTTGTTAACTCTGTGGATATCTTTAATCAACCATTGGCAACTTTTACAAATCATACTGAAAACAACACTAGGTTCTGCCCTTCTAAAAGAAACTTTTGTGTCTGCAGCAGAGATGGTCCACGGCTGTCAATGTTCCATAATGGCTGGTGGCCGGGCCACATAACATCGGGGCCGTACACGGAAGTCGACGCTTTTTTGTAATTCGAGTCAATTGTACACCTGACAATTTTAATCAATCAAAAAATTAGAATTGATATGTATCCATTGAAATTGAACATGATATACATAAATATAATAACATAAATTACTTATTTGACATTCCGACATTTCTGACTTTCAAAAGAAACATAACCCAACTTTTTCTTCCAAATTTATCGGTTCTCTCTCACTTATGACCCTTACTTCCTGATTGGCGCTTTTGTGGGTTATTTGGAACATTGGAACTATTTAAAGAGATTTTAACTATTAGACTCCACCCATTGGCCGTACCCGTAAGAAGGCCAAAGCCTTCTAGGATTCAGTGACCCTAATTTTGACTAGGGTCACTGAATCCTAGAAGGCTTTGGCCTTCTTACGGGTATGGCCAATGGGTGGAGTCTAAATAGCTCCAATGTCATTGGAAATAATCAAAAATAGTTTTAGCAGATTCACAGAATAAAAAAGCAGATTGTTCCAACTCCCAAGATCTTCTGATGAGCCCTGCTTTCACTGATTCAACCTAGGAATATGTTGTTTACTTTTTTACTGATGAAAATATTCCTTTCTTTTGAAAGTGATGTACCTATTGTGCAGTAAAAACCCGCAAGAATACCGACAAAAGTCATAAATTATATTGTAGGTACTCTCAGAGGTGAGTTTAAGACCATTTTGTTTATAAATTGTTAATTAGTAGATTGAAGACAATTACAGATTATATTTTCATTATATTATATTTTCATTCATATTTTTTTTTCAGGATTGAAAAAGGAAACCTTGAGAAAGAAATGGTTATCAATATTGAATAGTTTAGTGGAAACATGTGACAGAAATTAGGACTAAAACTAAATTCAAAAATGAATTTAAGAGATGTATACTTAACAGAATTCCTATAATATAACCATGTTTCACCTTTGATTGTTTTTGCTTTGATATAACTGAAGGTATTTACTCATTTCACAAATTACTCTCATCATTACTTTTCTAATAATTGTTTGATTTCTTCATCAGTTTGTATCAAATATGTATTGCTATTATACAATTTGTGTAAAATGTAATCCCTCTTTAAACAGAAATGTTTCAAGGGATCAATAAATAAAGTAAAGTGCAGTGTAAGTATTGATAATTTTGTGTTCACTAGAACTGACAAATTTTTTCTGAATTGTTCAGATTATCAACCCATTTTATCAATTTTCAGATTCATTATGGAACCAAAGACCAAAAAATGGTCTTTGAAAAAAAAGCACCTAGAAAAGAAAAGTTGTAAATTGCAAAAATGGAACCTTTTCTTTCGAACAAGATTAAAAATTCTATATGGACTTTTATCTTGAGAAAATTGGTTACACCATATAATATAAAAGATAGTGTTAGAATATTGGTAATCTCTTTAGAACAGCTATTTCATCAAAGTGAATGGCTATATTTTCTTGTTTCAGCCATGCCATGTGGAGGTCATAATTCATATTTAGATTTCGGAGATATTTGTGAAAACTGGAATTGTCTTTGCTGGATGTTTTTTGGTTATTTATACACTTTCTCAAGAAACTTCATAATTTATGGCAGGAATACAAAAAAACGAATTCATTAGGTATATAAAGGAACTTCCGTACTCATACAAATAAGAATGTACAAAAATGAAAGATTGTAAATGGGTGAGTAAGAAATGTAGTATTTCAATCATGTCAATATGTTTTGGATGTATTAATGTATGTCGGATATTAATCTTTGCCAAAGCTTGATTTCATCTGAGAGGCTTTCAGCAAATATATTTGACATGTGTTATGTTTGCGAATTTTAGGCACTTCTGTAAGATTCAAAATCGATATTATTTGGTTTTTGAGTTATTAGCAGAACCTCAAATGGATACGCAATTTTGAAAATTTGTGTTGATCAAACAATGGTATACCTATATTAACTAAGAAGTATTTGGGCAATACTTTCTAATTTTAAATAATGAACCCAATTAATGGAGAAGTTTCAGTGTTTTTATAAAGGGTTTGTTAACTCTGTGGATATCTTTAATCAACCATCAGCATTGGTAACTTTTACATATCATTCTGAAAACAACACTAGGTTCTGCCCTTCTAAAAGAAACTTTTGTATCTGCAGCAGAGATGGTCCACGGCTGTCTTGTCTCCATGTTCCATAATGGCTGGTGGCCGGGCCACATAACATCGGGACCGTACACGGAAGTCGGCGCTTTTTTGTAATTCGAGTCAATTGTACACCTGACAATTTCCTTACATAAAAAAATTAGAATTGATATCTATCCATTGAAATTGAACATGATATAATACAATAACAATTTACTTTACTTGACAGTCTGACTTTCAAAAGAAACATAACCCAACTTTTTCTTCCAAAATTATCGCTTCTCTCTCACTTATGACCCTTACTTCCTGATTGGCGCTTTTGTGGGTTATTTGGAACATTGGAACTATTTAAAGAGATTTTGAGTATTAGACTCCACCCATTGGCCGTACCCGTAAGAAGGCCAAAGCTTCTAGGATTCAGTGACCCTAATTTTGACACATGTATCCTATCCAGCGTTGTACTGGTAAACTCGAGATTCCATTCATTTTAGTTTCAGTGTTTCTATTTAACCTGGAACTTGATGTTATCAAGACCATTCCCAGTAAATTTTGTGTTTTTGTTTTGTGCCGTTATCATTTGTGAAATTGTCACGTTACCCTCATAGATATATATTATATATCCCTACCCACTAAACAAGAAACGTAATAAGTCTCTTTCGTGATGTTTCTATGAGGGACTTATCGTGATGTTATTTCACAACCTCTTGCTAACGTGTTTTTCTCGTTTGCAATATTACATCTCCCCCAATAACATTAAAAGTATGTATCAAGTGAAGATTATTCTTGTGAGATATAACACATCATTGGGATATCCTTGTTTCATCCCAAAAATGTTTTTTTTTTCAACGCTGGTATACAGACATTCATTTAACATCTATTTCGAAACCTCTGAATTACATGCTGTAGGTATATACCATTCATGACTTTTTTCACCAGAAAATGCCCATCTGTTTCGAGAGTCGATGTATCATGAATTAAAGAAGAAGAGTAAGAAGAAGAACTATAATATTAACCTCTACCCTCCACGCCACTTACTTTGAGTGAGTGTTTGGCGCTTCATTAGATTTAATTTTGTCAGTTTGTAGATAAAGATAAGTGTGTCTGGTGTATATACCTATCGGTAAAGATTAAAGGTTCTTTAGAACTCTCCTCTTTGGAGTCTTTGGTACAGCAATCACAAAAATGGACAGTGAAAGTTGTGGAAGTGGTGGAAGTGGTGTTGAGTTACCGGTACGTATTTTATTAAAATATCCTATTATCAGTATTATCCACCAGTTTATCTCTAAAAACCCGTATACAGACAAAGGTGAGAGGTCATATTCAAAAACAAAAGTATGCCATGGGTAACTTTATCTAGACATGCCTTCTTTTCATATTTTATATTCATTAGTTTAAATTATTGTGAAAATAGAAACAGTTAAATAGTAATGGTGAACAGGGTGAACTCATTCTTAATTAAGAGAATTTTCACTTCACTTGTTACGTATTACAATGATTCAACTTTTTTTTGATCATTTTATCTTTCGTCCATTTACCCCAAACTTTCAGTAATTTTCAAACCAATCATAAATGATTTTGCATTCTTTTTAGGGTCTAGGAAAGAACAAACTCTTTTGTAACTATAGTAAACGTCATGTTCAGAGACTTATCAAGAAAGGTGCCAATATTGAGGCTAGTAATTATAAGAAGAGGAAACTAACTGAAAACAAAGCTGCTGTATCCAATGAATCTTATGTCTGTTTCGATAACTCTGAAAAATCATTAAGGCAGCCATGTGTTTTAGAAGATTACACAAATTATCAAACACCAAACAGTTCAGAGTTAACTGATGTATTGAAAAAGGAAGTATCATCCAATAATATTAAAAATAACTTTTTGCTAAATTTCAGACTGTGGATTATCAATTATAATATATCCCACAATAGTGTAAATGCATTGTTAGATATTTTGAAATCTGACTTGAATATAGATTATTTACCCTAAGATTGCCGTAGTTTGTTAAAATCCAAAAACAAAACAAAAGATATTGTTAGTCATGAAAATGGTAGCTTTTATCATTTTGGTCTAGAGAGGCACATCTTATTCAACTTTAAAAAATTTGATTACAAAGGACCTGAAGTCCTCAGTTTAAAAATAAATGTAGATGGATTACCACTTTGTAAGAGTAGTCAAAGTCAATTTTGGCCCATTTTGGCAATTATTGAAAATATTCCGAAATCTAAACCATTTTGTGTAGGCCTATGGCAAGGAACTGGTAAACCAAATGATTCAAATACATTCTTGATGCCTTTTGTAAATGATATTATCAATATAGAAAAAAATGGTATAATTTTTTCTGATAAAAAATTTATTGTAAAAATAACGAAAATAATTTGTGATGCTCCAGCGAAGTCTTATATTTTAAATGTTCTGGGTCATAACGGTTATACTGGATGCACTAAATGTAGAGTTGTGGGAGACTTTACAAATCATAGAATGTCTTATAAATATCTAACGGCAGAGTTGAGAGTTGATGATGATTTTTTGAGGTACGACGAAAGCACCTACCACAAAGGAACAACAATTCTAACCAAATTAGGAGTGGGTTTGGTTAGTAATGTTCCTCTAGATTACATGCACCTAGTCTGTCTAGGTGTAATGAAAAAATTACTGTCACTTTGGCTTAAGAAAGGATCTGGTAAAGTTAAAATGTTGAAAGACAATGTAGTCTCACTTGACAACAACCTGATTAAATTGAGAAAAAATTGTGTGTCAGAATTTTCAAGGCTACCTAGAACTACTGCAGAACTTGCTCACTGGAAAGCTACAGAATTTAGGGAATTTTTATTGTACTATGGACCTTCAGCACTTAAAGGAAACTTGATAGAACCATTCTATTCACACTTTTTAATTTTTCATATTTCCATGCGTATATTAGTATCCCCTGATTTTTGTAAAAATGAAAAACTGTTAGATTTTGCTAATAAACTACTTATTTATTTTGTGAAACAATTTTCAGAACTCTATGGTGACAGTTATGTAACTCATAATGTTCATAATTTAATTCATTTGTGTAGTGATGTTCATAAACATGGATCTCTTGATGAATTCAGTTCTTTTCCCTTTGAAAATGCACTTTATACCATCAAGAAGCAATTGAAAACCTCAAGATATCCTTTGGAACAATATATCAATAGAGTAGAAGAATACCTGACATATGATACTAACCCTGTAGAAAATTCAGCAAATGAAATACACCCACAAAAGCATTTAGAATTGGAAAAGATCAATGGCAACTTTGTAGATACTTATGAAGGTTTTGAATATAAAAACTTGAAATTCAGTATTAAATTTCCCAATTGTTATTGTATATTTACAGATGGTATTGTGGGACAGATAATAAAAATTTTAAAAAGTCATGATGGGGTCTATGTCATGTACAAAAAATTCTCTAAACTCATTCCAGTTTATTATAGTCCTTGTGGTTCTGACAAGATATATTGTGGAAAGGTTATAGAATCTGATAACATTGACACAATCAATGCAAACAATATCTTATATAAAGCAATCAAAATTGACCATATTTATTTGTCTATTCTCCATAACTAAGTGAGGTATTTTAACATTTTTTCAGTAATATTTGTGTAGTATATGCGAAGGCATGGTCATTATTATTGTAATTATTTGACTTCGTTGTACTCCGAGATGACTTACTGATTTTTATTTGGCATGTTTACTTTTCAGCTGTAGGGAAACTAAAAATCAATAACAGCCGTATGCATAGTCAATTCCAGCGACTCGCCAGAGTTTCGCCGCTCGCTACACAAGAACTATAAAGCACAGTCGGGCTCCAAAAAAGTGGTACATTGCCAGCGTTTCGACAAAATGTGACTTATCGCGTAGTCGACTGTGCATTATAATCCTTGTGTAGCGAACGGCGAAACTCTGGCCAGTCGCTGGCGATTGACTATGCATACGGCTGTAAGTCTCTTTGGAGAGCCACTGCAGATCATAATAAAAGAGGAAGTCTATTATTATTATTATTCTATAGTAAAGTATACATAGTGTATATTTTCAAGTTTCTACCCCTAGTTATAGAGAAACTGCATATATACTAATAATAATAACACTACCTCATGAACACTGTGATGTAAAACAGTAGCTAAAGAACCCTCTCTTTTCAGTCATCATAATTTTGATTATTATCAAATTATGTTTGAAATTGAATAAGTGTAACTTTACACTTAGGTTGAATGTAAATGTTCTGATTTATTAAAAAATCAACAATTGATAATATATTATATTAGTAACTTCAAGCGTTGTTTTTTTTCCAGTTTGCTGTTGTTCATTTCTTAGAGTCAGATGCAGAGCAATATTACTCAGTAGTGCCAAGTTCTTGGTTGAGGGTGGTGGCCAACAAATATAAATGCTATTGGCCATCGAAAGGGGCGAATAGGAATTCCATCATGAAAAAGATAGCCCCAAATCCAATGTGGAAGCTATACAGTGTTGTGGTGATTGAAAAATTCGGTATGTACTAAATTGTAAAATAGGTGTCAGGCAGTTTCTTCATTTTATTCCTATTTTGATTAGCACGTTATGAGGAGGCATTAGAAATGGAAAAGGAAGTAGTTGCATCCACAGAATCTGAGAATGAAAGGGGCACAGGAAAAAGAAAAATCAAAAAGAAAGCATTTTCACCACCACATTTGGAAGATGATCCATTTCCTCCAACTTTTTACCACAGTGGTCAGTTCTCAAAAAAATGTTTTCTAAATTGTTTTCTTACCACTACAAAACAAGTAAAGTTTTGAATTTTCTCTATACACAGTCATTGGATTATCATTACTTATGTTGTATCAAAATCTTGTTTTAGATGACACAAATAGTGCTTCTCTGACACCAACAGAACAAGATTTGGGAGATAACCATATACTAGTTGACACAGATAACAATACCCTTGTCAACGATAACAATACCCTTGTCAACAATAACAATACTGCTGTGGAAATAATTGAGATTCAACAGTCTACAAATATAGAACTACAGACTATACATGATATGTTGTTGGACATAAAATCAGCAATAAATATATTAATGATCAGAATGAACTCCATTGAATTGTTTTCTCAACAAAAACAGAATGAGGACATATTGAATGAGGACAAAATAAAATCAATACCAATTGATACTATTCAAGAGTTACTTCAGTTTGATGAATTGATTTCAAAAGATGAATCTGCCCGCCAACAGTTGGTAATTATTCTGTCATTTCACATATTTGCATATACTTGGCCGTTTTAAAAATTATACCAAAAATGATTTTTAGTTCAGAAAATGTTGTTCCACCGGTGGAAGCACAAACAAAAATATGATCAGGAGATGTATGTCTGTAGTTTTTACAGACAAACTAGGTACTTTCTGCTCTTGGACAGGACAAAAAAATAATTTGAAAGTAAGGGACATGAAAATTCTAACGACAATAAAAGGTAAATTGCTCATGCCAATTCCAATTAAGTAAAAGTGATATGTGTATAAACCTGATTTTGGTCACCTTGAAAATCATATAGAAGAGAGATAATTGTAAACACAGTCTCTCGGTGTGTTAAGCATCAATATTCAATACTCTGGGCTCATAGAATTTTGAAGCCTTACCACAGAAGCAGTGAAACAATGGAATGGCAGTTATAATACTTTCACTTCTAGTAATCTTTACTCAGATTCCATTGATTTTCATAGTTGAAGAAAAAAATACAACTGCACTTGAATATTCTTTAGTTGATTATTGAGATATCTCGACCTCAAGGAAATTATTATAACTTCGAATATTTCGTGACCTAACCTGTACCAAAGGGGGGTGAAACTGGCATGAGGGTGATTTATTTCTATATTTGGAATTCTGCCATGGGTGAGGGAGGTAGCATTCGAAAAAAAATACATAGATGCTTTGCACAGGTACTTGTCAGATATCATTGGATATGAGTAGTTGTAGTACTGGCTAGGAATGTTTTTTTCTGATGGATATCTGCTACTTATATTTCCTTTTGTTTATCCAAATTTGAAATCTATTTATTTTTCAGCTGCAGTTAAGGCAAGTTTCGGAGGGAGTACAGACAGGGACTTTGAAATTTGTGTTATGGAATGGTTGAGACATTCCAAACAACGTTTAAATAGAAAATAAGATATATAATATATGTTCAGGTTCTTGTTTGATTTTTATTTGAATTTTAATATTTGATTTGTTTTAAATTTTAATTTTGTTAGATTGTTAACTGTTTAGAATAAACCGTTTTTTTATGTGCACTTTCTTGTATACCTTTTTCCAAATTGTTCACAGTTTGTTAGCTTAATTAAAAACCTATAAAAGTAACTAATTAATGCTACCTGGGCACCAAATAGCCTTGTCAACAACTTGTTTTCTGGTTATTGCTTTTACCAAGTAGCTTATGTTCATCTCTTATACTCATATATATTATAATACGGCCACTCCTAGATATGTTTTTTACCATAAGCTATTTAGTTGAACCAATAACAAGGAAACTACCAAAATAAACTTTCATGGGCCACCCTGTATACAAAGTGGTATGAATGGAGGAAAAAAGGAAGCTTTTAGTACAGGATCCTTCATTAGAAATTATTTACTAATATCCCATTAACTTTTTGTGTGGCTTAATTTTATTATGATTGGTCTACTACCTTTTTCTCAAAGTGTGTTTTTTAGATTACTGAATAAAATATCAAGAACAATGTTTTCTGCCAAAAATTTGAATTCACAAGCTTTAACATATCAAAGTGACAACGCATCAAAATTTATTGAACACTGATGATTTTTTTTTCAGAACTGTTTAATACAAAATGTGTCCGATAAAATGTATTATAAGTTTTCAGTCCAAAGCTTTTTGAAATAGCGACGGTCTGTGATAACCTGCCGATTTGCTAGTTGGTTCCGAAACTAAGCATTGAACTGCAATTTTGGTAAATATATTTTGTCAAGACACATTTTAAATATTTTTATTAAAAAATTCTTAAAAACTCCGCCATTCGCCATTACATTTTAAATACATTTATTGAGAAATATTTTTTGCTGTTTTTATTAGTCAATTTACCAAATCACAATTCGATAAACACGCTCTAGTTACGATAATTTTCGCAGAGGGAGAAGGTAGTAGACCAATCATAATTAAGCTACACAAAAAGTTATAGAGGGATATTGGTAAATAATATCATCTAATGGAGAGAATACATGCTGTTAATTGTGCGTTTCTTAAACGTAAGTAACACATAAAAGTATTGTAATAATAATGTTTCTGTGATGTTAAAAGCCTGTGCGTGTGACGTTTTAATTTTGTGCGTATGACATTGAAAATATGTGCGTGTGACATTGAAAGTCTCTGCACGTGGCGTTGAAAGTCTGTGCGTGTGACGTCGGAAGTCTGTGCCTGTGACGTTAAAAGTATATGCATATGATGTTGAAAGTACGTGCGCGTGAAGTTGAAAGTCCATGCATGTGACGTTGAAAATCTGTTTCAAAACATTTTTGCATCATGAAAAAGATGTTACCGGAACATCATATTTAGAACATCACATAGATTTTGTTAGTTTCAACGACATTGGCGGTATCCTACACCTGCCTGCGAGGTCAAAAGGAGCTATGACGGGAAGTCACAAGTCACAATGTGATGTATAAAGTTCGTGTCGGTGATGTTTTCTTGCATAGTGGGTAATAGCACCATGAAGTCCGATGGTAATCCATAGGACACCCCCTCAGGACATTCGGGACGTCCTTAGGATGTGCAAAATTAGTACCGCGGACGTCCATTGGACATCCGTGGGAAGCACCAATGTCTCGACTTCTCACCAAAATTGGACGTTCTATAAGGATATCCATTGGACATCCACCTGGGATGTTAATCGGACGTCCCCGAATTACATCAATCGAAAGTACATCTTGGACGTCCTTAGGAAGTGCAATATTGGTACGTCCTTAGGACGTGCTGTATTGGTACCGTGGACGTCCATAGGACATCCGTGGGAAATACCAATGTTTCAACTTCTCACCAAAATTGGACGTTCTATAAGGATATTCAATCAACATCCACCTGGGATGTTCATTGGACGTCCCCGAATTACATCAATCGAAAATACATCTGGGACGTCCTTAGGATGTGCAGAATTATCAGATGTGTTTCAGGACTAAGATTATTATATTTTTGTGGATTACTGGAGATACCAATTTGGATGGAACCAGATTTACTTACTAGGTAAGCTCAGCACTCTCTCAGAGTCATTCAATTCGGTTGTACATCGGTTCGGTTGTACATGTTTAAAGAATACACACAACTCTACTTGTCTTACGGAAACACCTTTTTCAAAACAGTGTTGAATAGGTTAGTAATAACTATTGAATAGTATAACAAAACTTTTATTTTCATTTATAGATATAACAACACTGAATGAACACAAAATAACTTACAGAACAGTCACTAAACTAATCAATCACAAAAGACGATAGAAAAGCCGCCATAGCTGGTAAATACTCAACAATTGTCTGTCAATTCGTCAACACTTCACTTGAACACAGAACACAAAACACGGAAAACAACTTTATGCACGGAATCCATACATAGAGAAATTGTTCGGTTTCAATCCGTACGCGAACAAGAGAGACAAACATAATTTTTTTATTTTCATTGTTGTGAAACAGTGAATCGTATTGGCACAAACTCGAGAATATGGCCCCTGATGACCTCAATGATAGTGGAAAGGGTTTTATTTCAGATGGGTTGTTTTTGCTGTAATGTTTAGCCCTATTGTAAATATGCGATTCATTTTGTACCTCTTCTATAAAACCACTAGCTGGGATGTATACACGGGTACTGGGTACATATGGAGGCCTAATTATTATTGTAACTGTTTTCGAATTTTGTTTAATTTTTATGATCATCCATCCTTCATCTTTGGATGGATGCACCTAGGAAACATTCCGAAAAATGTTCAATCCAGGACATCCCAAGGAAGTCCTCGCAGGGACATTTTCTGAAATTCACTGATTGGGATGACGTCCGATGTACATCCATCAAGGACGTTCCAGAATGTCCTCGTACCAGGACCACCATAGGAAGTCCTTTCGAAGACATGCCAAATACATGCCAACCAGGACATCCAATAGATATCCTAGAAAATTTTACAAAATATATCCGAACCAGGACATCCCAAGGAAGTCCTCGCAGGGAGGTATTCTAAGATTAACCAATTGGGACGTCATATATTCATTCATGCGGGATGTTCCCAAATGTCCCGTACCAGGACAACCATGGGACGTCCTTTCAAAGACATGCCAGAGTACTTACTAACAAGGACGTCCGATGGATGTCCTAGGAAACATTACAAAATATATCTGACCCAGGACATCCCAAAGACGTCCTCGCAGAGAATTTTATATGATGTACCGATTGGGACATCCATAGGAAGTCCTTTGGGGAAATTCATGAAAATGCACTGAATCGGACGTCCCAAGGACAATGATTTTAAGTCCTGGACATTCGGACATGATTTGTACCAATTAGGGACGTCCCTGGGACATGGTGTGCTATTAGGGATACTTACTCTAGAATGCCAATTCAGGGACGAAAGTGTTCGAGGCATGATTCAGTGCGCATGATCACAACCAGCTTCATTCATTACAGGGTAGGTTTCAGTAAGATTTTTAAATGATTCGTGACGAGTAAAATCGATTTCATAGTACTTTGGTGTTAGGCTTACAAATTTGTATGGAATATGAAAAATGCATTTTGGAGATGTTTTGTTAAGAAATTGATTATAATATATATATATATATATATATATATATATATATATATATACATATCTTCCATTGTATAAAACAAATTGTTCAATAAATATTCCTTCAAAGCTTTTCGGAATTTAAAGTAGGATACTTCTTGTTTGATATTAAAGAGTAAGTGATTGTAAACCTTAATCCCATTAGAAACGGGGCCATTCTGGCATATATTCAAGTGATTTTGAGGTGCGTACAGATGATGGCTACACCTTGTTGGGTAATTGTGTATGTCATTATGACAGGGAATGATATTTCTGCTTTTGTGTATGTAGCAAGAGATTTCCAGTATGTATATGCAGCATAATGGAAGTATTTTTAATTTTTTGAAGAGAGGTCTGCACGATTCTCTTTGATTTTTCTTCAGCACTG
The DNA here is from genome assembly GCA_944452925.2 of Chrysolina oricalcia. NCBI lineage: Eukaryota > Metazoa > Arthropoda > Insecta > Coleoptera > Chrysomelidae > Chrysolina > Chrysolina oricalcia. Next base: position 39,133,731 of record OX101819.2, read on the forward strand.
CACGAATGCATTTCTTCTGGAGCACAAATAGTTTTTGTACTGAAGAAGACATGCCCCAGAATAATATACCATACGATAGTCGAGACTGTATTTCGGCAAAGTAAAATTTTTTTAGAACATGAAGGTTGAGCACTCTGTGAAGGCATCTTATTTGATACAGCTTACAGTTCAGAGTTTTTCTTGTATTGCTTAAATGTGGTTCCCAGTCAAGTGTGTCGTTTATAGTTATACCTAGAAATTTAATATTGTGACATTTCTCTAGAAGTCATTTCCCCTAAATGTATTTCTATGTTTTCGACTGTTCTCTGTTTTGTGTGGTAAATCAAAAATTGGGAAAACCATAGAATAATTTTTTCCATGAGGTTATTACATGCTTGTTGATGGAGATTGAGTGAGTCTTTTGATACCAGTATAGAGAGATCATCAGCATATAATGTTAATTTGAAAGGTGCAAGATATTTTACGATATCTGCTACATAAATTTAGAACAAAACTGGCGCAAGCACACTTCCCTGAGGGACTCCAACTTCCACATGGGCAAGACGAGAACGAGATACTACGTTTTGACCTCCTTCTTCATTGCAAGATATCTGAACGTATTGCTTTCTATTTGTCAAAAAGGACCTGAACCAGCTTAACACATCAGGACCTCTAATTCCATATGACCAAAGCTTATCAAGCAGCCGATCATGTGGAACACAATCGAAAGCTTTACTTAAATCACAGTATATGCAGACAGGACTTTTTTTGCATCTAAATATTATTATAGGTTTCTATTGTTGCTGTAGGTGTAGATTTTGATTTCCTAAACCCATGTTGTTCAACTGGGATAAGCTTGAATCTTGCAATGAAGGAGTTTAGCCTCTCAAGCATGCAGTATTCAAAGAGTTTGGAGAAAACTGATGTTATTGATATGGGTCTGTAGTTGTTCATAATATTTTTATCTTTTTTTTTGTGAAGTGGGATTACTTTCGCCATTTTGAGAGCATCAGGGAACGTACCTGTTTCTAATGAAAATTTATTATGTTAGTTACGGGTTTTAACAGCTCATTTTTGAATTCTTTTATAGTATTATTGGGTAGGTCATCAGGCCCAAAGGAACGTTTATTTTTGAGTTTTGAGAAAATTGTTAGCATTTCTTTCTCATTGAAAGGAAGTATAACCATTGAAGAAAGAATGCAGTTGAGGCTATGTTCAAACTTATTGTGTGGTCAATTTGTGGGATCTCGTCTTGTTGTGAACTTACCTTAATGTATACTAACGATAGGATTGTGTTTTGTGTTTTTTCAATGTTCTATGAATCTTGAGTTTTGACGTGATGACGTGGCTTGGAGAAGTCATGAGATGATAAATAAAAAGTATGTCCTAAAGAATGCGTGTTTTCTTGTCAATTAAATGAAAATACACAGCATTATTGGCGACGAGGGAAGTTGAATCCACTAGTCAGAAGTTTCGTGTCAGTAAGTCCAGTCCTCATAATCATTACTCGAGGTCAATAACCTCAAGGAGTAGTCAAGTCAAAGTCTAGTTGAAGATGTCTTTTATTGGGAGTATTGAGCCTTTCAACCCTAGCGAGTCAGATATTTCGTCGTATATGGAAAGGATGGAGCAACTCTTTGTATGTAACAGTGTTACTGATGAAAAGAAAAGAGCAATGTTCCTAACCTTAATTGGTGCCGAAGCATATGGGGCTTTAAAAGATCTATTGTCTCCAGATTTACCCAGCTCTAAATCGTTCGATGAATTGAAAACAACATTAGTTAGCCATTTCAACCCAAGAAGGTTAGTCATTGCAGAAAGATATAAATTTTATAGTGCCCAACAGGAGCAAGAAGAGGATATCAAGTCTTACGCTACAAAATTGAAGAACTTATCACAACATTGTGAGTTTAACACTTTTTTAAATGAGGCGCTAAGAGATAAATTTGTATGTGGTTTGCGTTCAGAGGCCATAAAGCGTAAATTATTGTCAGAAGATGGATTAACCTGGGCAAATGCTTTTAAAACAGCGGTAGCTATGGAGCTAGCTGAAGGACAAATGAAAGCTATGGGCAATGAAACAGTACACATCAATAAAATGAGTCACAGAAAGCTACAAAACAAAGGTCCAGTCAAATTTGAAAGGAAGTCACAGTCACAAGCGATACCTGGTCAGTCGTACAAAGAAGTAAAACCTTGCTTTAGATGTGGGAGGAAACATGACCCTGAAAATTGTCCAGCAAAAGCATGGGAGTGCTTTAAATGCCATAAAAAAGGCCACACAAGTAGAGTTTGTCGCAGTGCAGGTGTTAAATCATTAAACGAAGATGTCGAGTTAGGTGAGGAGTCTCAAGACGAAGAAAACTCCTTAGAACTGGGATTTATTGCAAAAATTGAGAAAGGAGCAGGAAAAAGTTTGAAGGTAACCTTGAATGTCGAAGGTAGGCCCCTGAATTTTGAAGTGGACTCAGGTGCGTGTAAAACAGTCATACATGTATCTACATATAAAAAGTTATTCAGTTCTTATGAATTATGTCCTGTTGAATATAAACTAAAGGTTGTAACTGGTCAAAACGTAAATATTGTAGGTGAATTTGATGTCAAAGTTTTACATAACGAGCAACACGTTTTCTTACCTATTGTAGTATTAGAAGGTGATACAATGTTCACACCATTATTAGGTAGAAATTGGCTTGATATTATCAGTCCTAATTGGAAAAATATGTTTAATCTAAGGCATGTCAGTCAAGATGACCAGCTTTGTAAGTCTAGGTTTTGTCCAGCAGTCACACGTCAAATAGAAATTGAGAGTGATGAAGAAACAGTCCAAAATGAGTCAATAAAAGTTGAAAAACAAATTAGTCAGGTCAGTGCCAGTCGAGTGAGTAAAAAATACGATGAGTTAGTTGCTGACATCAAAAGTAAATTTTCAGAAGTGTTTGAAGAGCAACCTAATTCATATATACAAAAGTTTTTAGTCGAGCTAAAAGTCAAGGAAGGTACCCAACCTATCTTTCATCGGGCCTATAACATGCCATTTGCCTTGCGTGCAAAAGTGGAAGCTGAGTTATTGAAAATGGAAAAACAAGGTGTCATTTCAAAAGTAAGTTTTAGTAACTGGTCAAGTCCAATAGTCATTGTTCCTAAAAAGAATTCAGAAGATATAAGAATTTGTGTAGACTTTAAAAAGACACTAAATACCATTTTGGAATCAGATCATTGTACATTACCAATCCCTGAGGACATTTTTGCTTGTTTGAGTGGGCAAAAATGCTTTTGCGTAATAGATCTCAAAGGAGCGTATCAACAGCTCCAAGTCAGTGAAAAATCTAAAGAGTTGTTAACTATAAACACTCATGTAGGTCTCTTTTCTTATAACAGGTTGACCTATGGTATCAGTGCGGCCCCAGGAATTTTTCAGAATGTCATGGATACCATCTTGGCAGGATTACCAAACTGTAAAGCTTATCTTGATGATGTCCTGGTTTTCGGAGAAACTTTAGAACACTGTTATAAAAACTTGATTAAAGTATTTAAACGTTTTCAAGAATATAACGTTAAGGTTAATAAAAATAAATGTAAATATTTTCAAGATCATGTAGAGTTTCTAGGGCATATTATAGATCAACATGGAATCCACCCCACTGATGAAAAGATTTTGTGTTTGAAAAACGCGCCTACACCAACCAACTTAACAGAACTCAAATCGTATTTAGGTCTACTTAATTACTATGGAAAATTTATACCCATGTTATCCACACAAGTTAAGCCGTTATATGATTTATGTAAAGGAGGAGTCATTTTTGAGTCAAACTGGTCGGCAGAATGTCAGAAGGCTTTCAACTTGAGCAAAGAACTCGTTACATCTGATAGCGTGCTGATCCACTATGACCCAAAATTACCCTTATATTTGACTTGCGATAGCAGTGGATACGGAGTGGGTGCGGTGCTTAGTCATAGAATAAATAAGGAAGAAAGACCTATTATGTTTGCTTCAAGTACTTTATCACCAACTGAAAAAAAATATTCAAATTTAGAGAGAGAGGCTTTAGCAATTATGTTTGGCTTAAAAAAATTTCACAAGTATATTTTTGCAAGAAAGTTTGTTTTAATCACCGATCATCAGCCACTTCAATTTATCTTTGACCGTAATAAAGGCATTCCAATATCAGCGGCAGCCAGAATTACCAGATGGGCTATAACTTTGGCTGGATATGACTACACAATAGAGTACAAAAAAGGTTCCTCAATAGCTAACGCAGATGGGTTGTCCAGATTACCTATGGACAGTAATACAGATATCACAGACTCTCTGTTCTCTTTCAACTTGTTAAATGAAATACCTCTCCATGCAGGTGATATTGCTTATGAGACTAAGAAGGACCGGGTTTTAGTTAAAATTTTAGATTTTACCAGATTAGGGTTTCCTAATAAAGTAGAAGATGAATTCACACCTTATTTTAGAAAAAGACAAGAACTCTCAATTGAACAAAATTGTCTAATGTTGGGTAGTCGAATTGTCATCCCAGAAAAACTACGTAACAGGGTTCTGGAACTTTTTCATGAACAGCATACTGGCATAGTTCGCACAAAAATGTTGATAAGATCATATTGTTGGTGGCCAGGCATCAGTTATGATGTTGAAAAGTTCATTAGTTGCTGTGATATTTGCCAACAAAATCAAAACTTGATTAATACTAATCCTCTTGTTTCATGGCCTTCTTCTCCAACTAACTTTTATCGGGTATTTATCGATTTCTTCACAAAAAGCGGCCGAACGTTTTTGATTTTAATAGATCAAAAGTCAAAATGGCTCGATATAAAATACATGAAAAACGGCACTTCTGCGAAAGAAACAATTTCAATGTTGAAAGAGATTTTTTGTACAATTGGGCTGCCATGCGAACTAGTATCAGATAATGGGCCACCCTATAACGCGAATGAATTTGTAAGTTTTTGTCAAGCTAATGGCATTAATAGTATCAAAACCCCTCCTTACCACCCTCAGAGTAATGGCTCTGCAGAAAAGTCAGTTCAGACAGTAAAGAAATTTTTGAGCAAATCTTTATTTTCTCTAAATAAGGGAGAAACATCAGAAAATTTAATGCTGCATAAAATAAGTAATTTCTTATTCTCTTATCGAAATACTCCATCGACAGTCACTGGCCTCACTCCGGCGGAATGTGTTCTGAAGATAAAACCTAGAACAAGATTTGATCTTTTAAAACCAAATTATCACAAGATTAAACCTCAACCAGTCTTCAATGGTACAAACTGCTCTAGACTATATAAATTAAATGATCAGGTTTATATTAAGAATACTCAGACAAAGTTATGGGATAAAGCAAAAATTGTAAAAATTCTCAGTTATTCGACATATTTGGCTTTAACAGAAAATCAAACAGTTAAACTGGTGCATGCTGATAGTATCCGTTTAGCTCTTCATAATACTAACACTGGAACACAACCAAATATGACGAAATCAACACTCTTACCCAATCGTATCCCTGTAGATATTAACGTCCCTGACCCTAATCGGTTGAGCGACTCAAGTTGTAATAATAACACAAACACAGCTGGAAGTTCCTCAAATAGATCTAAATGTTGCTAGTGCTAGTCCAAAAAGGGCACTCAGTGCTGACCGTTCTCCTTCTGAAGTTGTGAAACCTGAAAAGGTCATGACTACACGATCTGGTAGATTAGTTAAACAACCCAGTAGATTAGACCTGTAAATTATGTATCTCAATGTTTTTCAAGAAGGGAGGAAATGTTGTGAACTTACCTTAATGTATACTAACGATAGGATTGTGTTTTGTGTTTTTTCAATGTTCTATGAATCTTGAGTTTTGACGTGATGACGTGGCTTGGAGAAGTCATGAGATGATAAATAAAAAGTATGTCCTAAAGAATGCGTGTTTTCTTGTCAATTAAATGAAAATACACAGCAGTCTAGAGCATCTATAAAAAAACTATTGAAGAGATTGGCAATGTCCTCTGGACAGGAAACAACTTTATTTTCATGAGAGATTTTTAATGTGGGTGTTTTTGTGCTACTGTTATTTCTAATTTTATTTATAACTGCCCAGGAAGTTTTACTTTTATTATCAGAAGATTGAATTATTTTGTCATAATGATTTTTTTTACACGATTCTATAAGAACAATATCAGAATGCTATCCAGACTAAAACAGGATACAGCATACATACACATTTTAATCTAAAGGTTTAATCAAGCTATGAGAATATAAGTATCTGTATATAAATTATTTTTCAAGCAAACCGTAGGTACAAGTTTCGATCTTTTTGGCTCTCATCAGTACGGCGTAGCCAAGTATGAGGATAAGCAATACTTGGTTGCACTCAAGAGAAGCTTCTGGTTCTGACTCCGTTTGTTTGCTGTTTTTGCATGCAATCAAGTATTGTTTATTCTCACACTTCGCTACACTGTACTGATAAAAGCCAAAAAATTCGACATAGCCGATAGAACTCCGTAGAATTTCATTCATAGGAAAAAAGGATCATTTGATCTGAATCTATATCGTTGAGATGGAAAGAGGATGATAGTGAGATCTATAGTAATTTGAGCAATTACTAGTCGAGAGCATATTTCATATAGCTTTCCTATTTCCAATGTATTCCATCAATAAGTGAATGTTTCAGATATTTTCAGAATTTTGCTTGATTAGTTGAATTACTTGAAGGAATGAAATGTTTATAAGTAATACATATTTTATTGAGTTGACCGGTAACTTTATGAATTAATTTTTCACAAAGAAATCCGAAAAAAGTAACAAAATTCAAAACATCAATTATTACAAATATAGTTTACTTAAAATATTGTGTACAGTAGTATTCCAGAATATAACAAAATAATTGTACAATCCTGAATGTACATAGGTAAACAGTTCAGCAACATAGCAACAATTCGAGATATTAATTGAATAAATAAAAGAAACACTTTCTAAATTGAATAACATGTCACTACTAGAACCAGCAGATATTTGGAAATTTCTATATACGCATCGCTGGTTCACATCATTTCTGTGAAGTTTGGTTCCCCTGAGAAAAACCTAGCCATAAGGTATTGTGAAGATGGTTTACGGACAGTGGTCACCACTGATTTTCTCTCCCAATTTTTTCCATGCAATCCTTTCTTTTTTGATTTCTATAGTCCGTTTCATCAAGGATAGCGGGACACCTGTCAGGGATTTTTCCAAGAAGTCGATATTATCTGCTTCAAGGTTGTGACTCTTTTCTTCAGGCGATTGATTTTCACTGTCATAGCTTTTACTTTTTTCTGGGCTATGGATTTTTTTTTTAAATTTGCTTGTTTGAGTTTAAGATGAAGTTTTGAGGGAGATGCACTGAAAGTATAAAATACATGATATGAGAAAATATAAAAATAAAAATACATAAAATAAAATACTTCTATGGAAATTATTAAACAAAACTCAAATCCAATTTCCAAACTACTTCATATGATGTTTATTTTTCACTTCTCAGTTCAATCAAAGTGAGTACTGTCACCAGTCAATTGTATGCAAAGAAAAATAATTACTAGTATGTCTGTGATTTCAATTTGGAAAGAATAGAAAATATCGCATATATGTCATTTATATTGAAATTTGATAGTTTTCTTGTAAAAAGTTGGCTTTATCAGACCTAAAATAAATATTTCAGTAGAATGGAAGAGTTCAATTGATATTAAACGGATTCTAAGTGTATTCAACATCCAACAAATATGATACAAGCATAATAAAAATAAGCATTGAAATCAACTAACCTGTAATTGTGTCTCGTTTTGATATCTCTTCGTGCTCTTTTAATTTGTCCCCTATTACCTTCACTGTTGATGTTTCTCCATGTGTCCTTTTGAAACTTCTGGGGGAGTCCACAGATGAAGTAGTAGCACTTGAAGCTGAGCTGAAATAGAATTATCATTGACTTATATTGAAATTATTCATAGATAAGGTGCGTTATATCAAAAACTATTGCTAATAACATTGAAACAATAGAATTCCTACCAGACGATGAGAAGTTAAAAACAAAAAAAATCGCAATATCGACATAAAATATGTAATAAGTTTGGAGGGTCAATAACAATTTACTTTGGAGGTTAGTTGAGTAAAGTATCAAATTCAGAGATCTTAGTTCAAGTCTTATTTGGAATCTTAAAATAATATTGGATAATAACAGGGGACTTTCGAAAAATTATGAGAACATACTTGTTTCGACAAATAATAATAATAATGTCACAATGGGCTGAAGGACCTAGGTCAATGGCCTATTGGATCAATGTAATTGGTTCAATAAAGTTCATTTATTATATGTTTATTTAATAATAATACCTATTCCCTTCTCTACCTCCACAGGCTGTCTTGGATATGGATACAACACTCATAAGAGTGTTTATGAGGGAGTATTAATATTATTACATTACTATTATTATATCACATCATATATATCATGAATATATAAATTTTAAAATATAATCTTGCCCAAATGTTCACAAGTAAATTTTATGAGTATTATAAATTTAACATCTTTCCTCACTGCAATTTCAATAGTAGGAGTGCAAGAAACTTGAAGAGAAACACCTGGAACATTGTCCTTGTTTTCAATAAAAAGTACTTCCAAGTTATCATCTATTTCGATGCGTTGGGGAATTCATGAAGAGTTCTGAAAAAAGTGTAAAATAGTTTGCATAATTTCAGAAGTAGCACTATAAATTATCTGAATTCCTTAAAAACTACAAACCTTTATAAATCGTACTTACATCATGAATGAAATTGCACAAATTCTAAAGACTTGTTCGTACCCTCGCGAATTTTGCAATTTTTCTGCAATTAAAATGGCTGCCAGTCATGCCGAACCAATCGTTGATGCAGATGATTTTATTCGCAGAAAAATTGCGATATTCGCGCTGGTATGAACGAGACTTTAAGTTTCAGGATTCCTACCTCTAGTACCTATGTTGTTAGGTTAGATTTTGTATATGACTCACCTTTCTTGGGAGGAAACTTCATCATGTTTTCGTAAAAAAAAGGCTTGGAACTGCATTTGGTTTCACCAACATTCGACTACCCCATATACATCGTTTGGAGAAAAATGTTTGCTACAAATGACATTTTTTTCACCCAGATGCTCCGCGGTAGGATCTCTTCCCAATGCTCTCATCCAAATATCATGCATTGCTCTTTGCTTTCGTCAAACTAGAAATAATGTGCATAAATCAGACATGAAGAAATAATAAGTATTAGTAGGTACTCAGTTTCATCAACGATATAATATTCCATTTACTTACTAAAAATGATGGATTCCAGGAATTTTTCCTTTGTTTCCACTCCATAGCACCAAGCACGTCATCATATTAAAAATTAAAAACTGTAATTTACCACAGGAAAACTCGAAAACTAATAACACAATACACACTACTTACTGATAAAGTACTAATATGTAAACCACATTTAAAAGACCACAATAAAATAAAACCGTCCCTGCCAAACTCAAATCCCTTCTCTTTGAACAATGGAAACTATTAACGCTGTTGAACGATCTAAAGAATTCGACGGAACTTTGAGCACGCTTCGCACTTTCGCAGTAATGCTAGATCATCTTTGCCCGAATCGCAACAACAAAGATAAAAGTTGCTGAAATTTGTCATCGCTGTAGCTGGTTATGAGCATGCGCATTGACGCAATCATTCGACTTTTTATAACACTTTTCAGACAAAACGTAGAAGTAAGTATATATAATATGATTTCTATGGTTACCCTTCGTGTATTGTTGAATATTATATTTGTTCAACACTTGCTATTAATATACAGGCTGTGGCACCGAAAACGAAACAGATCGAAAATCTTCGAAACGCATGTATTGTGAATAAAATGCAGAAACACGTAGATTTTTAATCCAAGGGGGACATCTTTCTATCATAACCTCAACTGCCATACCTCTCCTCCCACCCCTTGGGCACTATCACCCAAACAATTTGAATAGGGAAAGTAGTAAGTGTGACACATCATTAGGAAGGTAATTTCATAAGGAATTCAGCCATGTCAATTTTTGCCACCTAACTTCATTTTGGCGCCCTCTTGCGGGACAAACAACTGTTCCGTATTCCAAATTATGATACTGCATTTGCAAGCTATTCTGACATAAATTAGGTGACGATGCATTATGGAATTTTTCTAAATGAAAAAACAAAATGGCGGCTCAAAATGGCGGACAAGATTTGCAATTATGGTGCGATTCGATTCAAAATTGATATGTGGTGGTTTCCAAGGTCGGAAATTATGATTTGTTCATCAATGCGAAAAAATAAGATGGTGGCTCCAAGATGGCGTACGAAATTTGTAATTCTGGTCTGATTCGAATCAAAATTAGTATGTGGGGATTTTCAGGGTGAAAGATTATGATGTTTTTGTCAATGCAAAAAAACAAGTTGGTGGACGAAATTTGTAATTGTGGTTCGATTCGTTTCAAAATTGGCATATGGAGGTTTTACAAGTTTTCAGTATTACTAAAATGAAATGATTAAATTGATTAAAAAAAATTAAACAAATGTGCTAAAAAGGAAATAATATTTTTTTTTAGATGTGTTACTGAGGTTATTCTATACGTAACAGAATCAAAATTTTACCTCGCAAAAATACCTATTTTGCACTCGCGGCAAGCTTTCGAATCTGTTACGCACAGAGTAACCTACGAACACTCATCTAAAAAAATGTGAATACCTTTTCTCTCTTTTTCGTTTATTTGCCGTTACCTCCTTTTAGCGCATTTGTATAAAAGCTTTTATTATCAATTTAAATAATTCATTTTATTCATACTGAAAACCCCCCTATGCTAATTTTGACTCTAATCGAACCACAATTACAAATTTCGCCCGCCATCTTGTTATTTGCATCTACAAAAAAATCCTAATTTCTTACCCTGAAAATCCCCACATACTAATTTTGATTCGAATTGGACCAGATTTACAAATTTCGTCCGCCATCTTGGACCACCATCTTGTTTTTTTGCATTGATAAACAAATTATAATTTCCGACCTTGAAAACCACCACATATCAATTTTGAATCGAATCAGACCATAATTGCAAATCATGTCCGCCATTTTGTAGCCGTCATTTTGTTTTTTCTCTTAGAAATATTCCATAATGCATTGTCACTGAATTTATGTAAAAATAGCTTGCAAATGCAGTATCATAATTTGGAATACGGAACAGTTGTTTTTCCCGCCTGAGGGCTCCAAAATAAAAATTTAGGTGGCAAAAATTGACATGGCTGAATTCGTTTTCAATGATGTCTCCCTTATGAAATTACCTTCCTAATGATGTGTCACACTTACTACTTTCCCTATTCAAATTGTTTCGGTGATGGGGGGTGGGGGGAGAGGTATGACAGTTGAGGTTATGATAGGAAGATTTCCCCCTTGGATTAAAAATCGACGTGTTTTTGCATTTTATTCACAATACATGCGTTTTGAAGATATTCGATCTGTTTCGTTTTCGGTGCCCCACCATGTATATATTATTGTACTCAGTATAGATAACAATTTAGTTGGTAAACACATTCAATCTCTTCATTCAATAATCGTTGTCTTTATAACACTTCGAACCTGTTCTGATTTCTGACAGCATATATGGAGCCCCATTTCGAAGAAATAAATTCAGTTTGAATAAATGAGCACAGGTGTAAAATGTATACACTAGTTAAGTGATATCTTCAAGGTGAATACAGAGACTAAATAAACTGATGACAAAAAGCAGTTTGCCCCGAAAATAATAAGGCAAAGGTGCTGTTCACCGGTAGTGTATTATGAGCTTCGTCCCAGTGATTTTGGCTTACAAAAAAAAACACTGGACACCACATGTAGGTGAAAAGATATGAAATTCCTCACTCATTTTTCAATTGAACCATGCCACAGTATTGTTCATGATAATTGAAGTCAAAATGACAAAATTGATATTAAGTTCACGTTCAGTTTATTACATTTATGAATAGTTCATTCAATTTATATCAAATAATAAACAAAAAAGTATGCACTTCATTTTTATTGAATGACATTGAATTTGTGAATAAAATATGCTACTCTGTTAAAAACTATCATTAGAAAATTTCAGTACGTCCCTGTCAGGGCGAACGATTCACTACTAGGATTCCTTGACGAAAATAAAAATCCTCAAGTAGGTATACCTCAAAAAATGCAAGTTGATTGTAGGGGGCGCATTCGTACGGGTGTATTTTCTGCCTCGGGTCGTCGTTATCGGGCTAGATGTCTCGCGTGATTGTATCAAACGCGATTTCCACAGGCATTGGCTGAGTCAAGTCTCCGGTCTGACCAATATGATTAGACCAGCGAATTCGTTTGTAGTATCATGAGACCAGCGCGGTCATTTGGTTGACTTGACGACCTAATTAGAACTGTATGTATGTGACCAATATTTTCAATCATCTGATCGGTCCGACTCATCGTCATACTTCATACTGAACGCGTGTGCCTTGACACAGCCATTGACTAACTATCTTCTTTCTCTATAAACAATGCCAATACCTTTTCCACTACGGAAGCCGGGTTGGCTCACTTGTTACTGGTAGACTACTGGCACAGCACACGTCCACTTCCAACATGTGCACACGTTCACTTCCAACATCTTGGAAGTTGAAATACTACAGCAGCGTTAGGGTGAGTTCCCAATGCTACGTTTTTGCGTCGCGCATCACGCATTCTGATTGGCAACTATCTGCATTGAGGTTATGCGTAGTATTGTATTAGCCTGTTCGTTTTTCATGCTCACAATGATTTTGATTTAAATGCTGAATTTAGCAATAGGTCGTTCGTTTGTCCCGAGCAAAGCTCAGAGAGTGTTCTTTTGTCAGGAGCAAGTTTTCATGCAGATCACACAAAGCAAGCTTTCTGTTTCAGAGAGCAGAAATATTTATATCAAAAGTGAAAGTCAATAGACGAGGAAAGTGATGACGTAACAAATGTCATTCTTGTCAAAATTGATTCCAAACAAACCTCCGTCGAATTCAAATCAGCTTGTCAGATATATTTCCGAAAAGATTTTTCAACTTCTTCTGCCTAAGAAAACAACATCCAACCAACCAAACACAAACTAATGAGCAAGGCAGCAAGCAAATCATCAACAGATAAAGTCTCCTAAAATTATTGTTTGGAATCAGTTTTTGACATGAATGACATTTGTGACGACACACTTTCCTCGTCTATAAAGTCATGGAAATCTACTCTTTGGTCGATGGTTATGAATTGGTCAATTAATGGTCATAGAGTCATAGACAAGAGTGATTAGAATTGAAGCGAATAATTGGACAAAAAAAGAAATGGAGAAAGTACCTAATAAGCAGTGCTGCCGATTTGAGAGTAGGTAATTACTCCATTTGTAAGCAATTTGAAAGATTCGGAGTAATTGTGGAGTAACGACGAATTGTAAGCATTTTTCACTAGGCACAAAAGGAGACACTAATAGGCGAATTTTTGCATTTTTTTGCGATTCGACTGATACAGCGAAACAATAGCGATGATAACCGACTATTTGGGATTTTTAAATAGAAAAATCCATTTTTACAAAACACGTTCTCTTATGGAAAATAGTTTTGTATATCCCCCCATCGGCTGTTTGACAAGTGACAGCTGACGTCACTGACAGTGGGAGTAAAACCCCGCATTTTGATAGAAGCTAGTCAGCATATTGACTCTGCTAATAAGACAAACATAATAAATGTTGATGTGGTAGACGCCAATTCAGAGTTTTATTGGCTGATCGCGTCGGGAATTTGCCAATCAGAATGCGCAAAGCAAAAATCAAAAATTATGCATTGGGAACTCACCATAACGCTGTCAACTTCCAACATGTTGGAAGTGAACGTGTGCACATGTTGGAAGTGGCCGTGTGCGGTGTCACTTGTCTGCCAGTCACTAGTGAGCCAACCCGGCCACCGTACTTGTCTGCCAGTCACTAGTGAGCCAACCCGGCCACCGTATTCCACAGGCATTGACTAACTATGTTCTATTTAAACAATGTTAGTACTAACAAAATTGTCTAGATGGCATTTTTGAGAGTTTTGAGTTCGGAGGAATCTGCAAATGCGTCGTTTGCTCTGTTCATTAATAAGTTCAGTACCGTATTGACTTTTTTAGGTTTTAGCTTGATATGTGTGTAACGAAATCTTTGAAATTAATTTTCACCCACTTCCAGACTTCCGAATGACTTGAAATTTGGCAATTGTACATAATTCCGGTGACAATGCATTATGAAATTGTTGAGGAAAAAACAGTATGGCGGACGAGTTTTGTGGTTTTACTACTTTTTCCGATAATATAATAAACAAAAATTATTATCAGTCATCATCAGATCATCCCACAGCACTGCGAACTTAGAAGAGGATATGACTATTTAATACTCCAACACCTTCAGGTTTCGCCGTTTTCGGTTTCGCTGTTCACGATGACAATAACTGTATGTCATCGTGACATCCTAATAATTATCTAGCAAAGACACTTACAGAAAGTTGGGACATATTGCCGGAGTGAAAGCGGCCGTGGACGCCCGTAAAAAAAATATTTTGACCATGTTGCTTCATTCTATTGGATATTACGTTTTGTAATAACGACAACTTGTTAATAGTTTGAAACTATTTAATGATTAGGTCAAAGTACAAAACTACATTACATGAACTGAGTCGGCCATTACATCGACAACTTTTTCCACTCCTGTCATTGTATACATCTACGCCATCTATCAACAGATACATAAACTAGAGAATAAAATCAATCAGGATTCCTACCATATGGTTTCAATGTATTACAAGAAAGAAAAGTTATAATAAGGTAAACAGAGAGGGCGTTGAATGGTACTAAATTCTATCAACCCTTCTCAATTAAAATGTTACAAGAAAACAAAGTAAAATATACATTTGAATTGCTAAACAACAAACATTCAGTTGCCTAAGACATCTAATCTAAACCTCAAGAATTTGTCTTTGTTCAATGGTTTTGTAAACATATCAGACACATTTTCATTTGATGGAATATATTTTAAAATAATTTCTTTTCGCAGACACAAGTCTTTTATGAAATGGTATTTTATGTCAATGTGTTTGGAGCGTTTTGAATTTTCAAAATTTTTAATCAATGAAATTGCACTCAAATTATCAATTTTTAATACCACTGAGTCACTAAATTTGAATTCGCTCAAAATACCTTTGAGGTTGACAAGTTCTTGCGAAGCGATACCAGCTGCAATGTATTCTGCTTCCATTGATGATTGGGCAACACACATTTGCTTCCTGGAATGCCATGCTATTGGGTTTCCAGCATGAAAACATACGAAACCACTGACACTTTTTCGGGTTTCTCGGTCTCCTCCCCAGTCAGCATCACAGAAAGCCATCAACTCCTGCATATTCCCCTTCTTGAATTGTAAACCATATTCTTTGGTATGATTTAGGTAGCGTAAGATCCTCTTACCAGCTTCCCATGTACTTTTCTTTGGTTTGTCTAAAAACCTACTCAAATAAGCAACACTATAAGAAATATCTGGTCTGCTCACTAAAGAAAGGTACATTAGGCTGCATACTAATCTTCGGTAAGGAACGTTATTAACAAAAGGTTCTTCTTCTTTATATTGAAAATTAACTTCCATTGGAGTTGCTACCGTTCTTGTTTCGGTCATCGAGAATTCTTCAAGTAATCTTGATATCATTCGAGTTTGGGTGATTTTTAGACCTTTCACGTTCTTAATGATTTCCATACCAAGAAAAGTTTTGACTTCTGTCATTTCCTTTATGTTAAATTCATTCTGCAAGTCTCTTAGTAGCTCATGAACTTGGTTTTCTGGTCCTGTAATCAACCCGTCATCCACAAATAATACCAGATAAACGTCATTTTTAGTGAACAAACAATAATCGTAATCAGAACGTTTAAAATTTAATTGTTTCATTACTTGATTGAATTTTATGTTCCAACACTTTGGAGCATTTCTCAATCCATATAGTGCTCGATTTAGTTTCAGATATTTTGAATCTGTTTTTACACCTTCTGGTGTTTTTATGAAAACTTCAGTGTCCATAACTCCATTCAAAAATGCTGTAGGTACATCAATTTGGTGTAGATTCCACCCTTTTTGCACTGAAACTGATAAAGGGTTCGTATTGTTGATAATCTACAAACTGGAGCATAACTATATTCATCTGCATCATTACAAGGCACTTGAAAACCTTTTGCGACCAATCGGGCTTTCTTTGTTCCATCCTCTTTGGTTTTGAAGAGCCACCTGGTGTCAATAGCACTCTGACCCTCTGGCAGTCTTTCAGGTTGCCAAGTTTCTAATTTTTCATGAGAGCTTAATTCTTTTTCTATTGCTTGCTGCCAATCTGACATTGTAATTGCTTCTTGGTAAGTTGTTGGGTCCTGGTCTACTTTGGTCAGCAAACAGTAGGCTGAGTAAATTTCATAATCATTCAGAGTTTGAGGTAGTCTCACAGTTCTGCCGGATCTTGTCACAGTTGATTCTCGCTCATTGTAAGTTAAACTTTCTTCGTCACTCGAATGTGAAGAGCTGTCATGATTTGATAAGTTCTCATTTTCTCCCTCGTTTTCATATATACTTTCCTTGTCTTCCTCGGGAAATTCTCTAATGATTTGTTCTGGCAGATTTTCTGCAGTTTTGTGCTGAGATTTATCATTTGGCAACATTTTATATTCCATAATGCTTTCATCTACTCGCACATCTCTAGATCTTATCACTTTTCGTCTTTCTGGAAGCCATAATCGATAACCTCCACCACAATAACCGACTAGTACACCTTTTTCAGCCCTTCTCTCTAATTTGTTTTGTTTTGGTAACACTACGTACCATGCACGACTTCCAAATATTTTAATTTTTCCCAAATTACTTTTTCCATGAAAAACTTTTGCAGGTGTTTGACCCCTAGGTAAACTATTTGTGGTTAATCGATTTAGTTCATACACTGAACACTTCAGAGCCTCGCACCATAAGTCTTTTGGAGCTCCTGAATCTATTAGTTTTGTTCTTATTTTATTTAGCAGTGTTCTGTTCATTCTCTCAGCAGTGCCGTTTTCCTGTGGAGTGTAAGGCAATGTATATTCTAAAATTATTCCCTTTTTCAGACAGTACGACTTGAAACTGTTCGAAATATACTCTCCACCATTGTCGAGTCTCATAGCTTTTACTTTGACATTCTTTTGTCTTTCAATTTCTTGTACATACTCTATTAGATTCTGATCAGCCTCATCCTTTGTTTTTAAGGTTTTGACAACAACAAAATGTGAGTAGTCATCAATTATTGTTTGGAAATATTTTGATCCATCAAAAGCTATGGGATTGAACGGTCCACATACATCACTATGTATTAAATCACCAATTTTCTTGGTTCTTCTTTCAGATTCTTTGAATGGCAGTCTTGTACCCTTGCCTTCAACACATGTTGAACAAACTTTATCAAACTTAGGTAAGCCAAGCTGTGTTAAAACTTCTCTGCTGGGTTGGCCTAGTCTTCTGTGCCATAGATCACTTGCAATTGTACCATATTCACCCTTATTTCCAGGTGATTCCTCATTCACAACTTTGTCAGCTGTTAAAATATATAGTCCTTTTGAATATTCACAATTTAGAAGAAAGTTTTCTCCTTTTATTTCCATTTTATGTTTCTCTATAATTATCTTGCATCCTTTTTCTGTCAATTTTGATGCAGAAAGTAGATTATGCTGCATATTTGGTACTATTAAGGCTTCAACAGACACCTTTTGACCTTGGCATTCAAATTTCAAAGTTCCCTTCTTGTTAGTTTTCAAATTTTCACCATTTGCTATCTGGATTTTTACATACTGGGGTAGAGATTTTATTTCTGTCATGTGTTTCTCGATATCTTCTTTCACAAAATGGTTACTCGCTCCTGAATCAAGGACAAAGTATAACTTGTCTTTAACATCACATAGATTTGCTGCATACAATTGTATTTCAGTTTCATTTCGTTTCTCTTCAGCGTTATTTGCCTGCTGCTGGTTATGTTGACTATAACCTCTACTTCTACCTCGATATCCTGATCTTCCTCTACCTCGGCCTCTGGTATTTTTAGGGCATTTCCCAATAAAATGATCTGTACTTCCACATCTATAGCATCTTCTTATATCCGTTGCCTTGAAACTTGTTTCATTATCGTACTTTAGACCCTCCTGTGACTGTAACTTTAGTTCTTCATCTAGTAATCTAGCTTTTGCAAAATCTATAGTCAACTTATCAATTGTTTCTAGAGCTGTTACAAGTGTGCCATATTTTGGTGGTAATGTCAAAAACAAGTGGCATACTTTATCACTTTCATCTAAAACAGTTCCATGTTCTTTCAGCTCTCGGATGACTGAGTCAAACTTTACGAAATGATCTTCTAGTTTTTCCCCAGATTCTGACTTTAGATTTATTAGCCTTCTCCAAGTTGATAATTTTGTAAAAGAACTTGACCTGGCAAAAACAGCTTTCAGAGCTTCAACTTGTGCTTTTGCATTCTTGCATTCTTTGACGATGTCTAAATGTTTATCAGACAATCCCTGAACTATGATTGACTGAGCCTTTGTGTCTTTCTTATGCCAGTCCTTCTTTTCTGCTTCAGTTGCCGTTGCACTTAACTCGGTTTCCAAAATATCCTGGCATAGTTCTCGTCTCAGAATTGTTTGAATTCTGAACCACCAATTATTGAAATTGTTTGCCTCCAAAACTGGAACAGGGCAGCTTGACAGTCCCGACATTTTAATAATTCAGGATCTCGAGTCGACACGAATCTGGGCCCATAACCTATTGGATATTACGTTTTGTAATAACGACAACTTGTTAATAGTTTGTTTGAAACTATTTAATGATTAGGTCAAAGTACAAAACTACATTACATGAACTGAGTCGGCCATTACATCGACAACTTTTTCCACTCCTGTCATTGTATACATCTACGCCATCTATCAACAGATACATAAACTAGAGAATAAAATCAATCAGGATTCCTACCATATGGTTTCAATGTATTACAAGAAAGAAAAGTTATAATAAGGTAAACAGAGAGGGCGTTGAATGGTACTAAATTCTATCACATTCTTCAATCCAGTGCTATTGTCCTACTGAAATATGAAAATAGCACAGTCTGTAACAAGAAAGTTGGGACATATTGCCGGAGTGAAACCGGCCCTGGATGCCCGGAAAAAAATTTTGACCATGGTGTTTTCATTCTCAACCCAGTGCTATAAAGCCCTACTGAAATATGGAAATGGCACGGTACATAATAAGAAAGTTGGGATATATTGCCGGGGTGAAACCGTACCCTGGGCGCCCAGAAAAAAAATATTTTGACCATGGTGGTTTATTCTTCAACCCATTGCTATTTTCCTACAGAAATATGAGTGAAACCGGCCCTGGATGCCCGGAAAAAAATTTTGACCATGGTGTTTTCATTCTCAACCCAGTGCTATATAGCCCTACTGAAATATGGAAATGGCACGGTACATAATAAGAAAGTTGGGATATATTGCCGGGGTGAAACCGTACACTGGGCGCCCGGAAAAAAATATTTTGACCATGGTGGTTTATTCTTCAACCCATTGCTATTTTCCTACTGAAATATGAAAATAGCACGGTACATAATAAGAAAGTTGGGATATATTGCCGAGGTAAAACCGGCCCTTAAATGTGAAAATGGCACGGTCCATAATGAGAAAGTTGAGAAATATTACCGGATTGAAATCGGGTGTCCAGCCCAGAAAAATTATTTTGACCACGTGGTTTTTTCCTCAGTCCATTTCTATTGACATACTGAGATATGAATGTGACACAGTAGGTATATAATAAGAAAGTTGTGAAATATTGCTCGAGCTATAATACCGGTCCTGAAAACCATAGGAAATTATTAACAATACTATGTCTTGTTCTATTTACCATTCTTTGTTGTTAAAGTAACTAGGCCAAAACCCTCACATACCAATTTTCAATAAAATCCGCCATTTTATCTTGATGTAAAAGGACTCGTACAATTCAGCCTTTTGCTAGCAATTCCATTGCCAGGCTTTTTCTCGCATGCTCTTCAGACTTTTGACTGCAACAAAAAGGCTGACAAAATTATAGGAACAATTCTATATTTCAAGGTCAACTCCGCGCAATTTGGTTATAAATTTAGATTTTTTTAGCCAAAACTGTCAAATTAATGTCGGTAGACACAATATATATCATTTACATTCACGAGTTCATGTACGTGTCTCTCAATATATACGTCAAAATGTCGAAAATTTCCAAAAATACTTCCAACAAGCCTGAAATTTGTTGCGACAATGTACGAAGTACGATGTAGAATTTTGCTGGCAACTCATATTGCTAGCAATACACTTGCAGTGAAACGGCTGAAATATGCGATTCATTTAACGAATTTTTACAAAAAAAAAAAAAAAAATCATAATCTCCTACCCCGAAACCCCATATAGGTACCAATTATGAAAAGAATCTGACCATAATCACAAAACTCGTCCGCCACGTTCAGTGGCGGTTCTACTATACCGCGAAACCCCGCGGCGCGGGGGGGCCGGATGTTACGGGAGCCCGGACGCCCACGAGGTAGTGGTAATCATATTTTTGAAATTGTTATTCTCGTAAGCTGCTCGATAACATTTCCTCATGCGAATAAGTTTTCAGAATTTATTCTCCAGTCTTACGACTCTTACTGTGATGTGCTGCAAATATTCTACCCTAATTTGTCGCAAGCCGACGCAAACCAGCCCAACCCAGCCGACTGCGTTCAGAATCGGTAAAAAAAATTGGGAAATCCCACACAATATTTATTTTCTGAAAGAAAACATTTCCTCAAAGTAAACATTTACTATAAGTCTCTTGACATCGTTCTCTGCTAAATCAAAAACAGAATTGAAGCCATGAATACTACTGTCAGCAAGTTCAACTTCTTGGTCAGATCATCCGAAAACCTTCAGAAGTTTATACCCCAGTGACTTATCTTTCACTTTTCCTTTCGAGATGATTTCGCTTTTACCTCTAAATGAAGAAATAGTGAAGGAAGATATAAGAGAGTTTGCACGGTTTCTAATAATCACAAATTCTACGCTATCTTCCGACTTTTCTGAAATAGTTACATCCCTGTTACTGTTTCTGACCTCACCTATAACTGTGGCCTCTGCTGAGAGGTCATTGTCCAAATCAAAATTTCACAAGAGAGTCTCTTCAGTTCCAGTTAAACTCCAGATACTTAACTGACTGATAGTTTAGGTGGTGAATGACATTCTTTAAATGACGTTGAAGGATCACATTCTACCCTTAGTTAATCAATCTGGATTTTAACTGGAACTGAAAAGACTGACCCTGAGTGGACTTGCAGTATTATCCATAGAAGGAGAAGAAGCAGCTGCAATCTAAAAATAAATGTTTATAAACGAATTTGCAGATAGGAAGGCAAGAAGAAGAGATTTTCACTGAATTTCTATCATATACATGTTCTGGTTAAATTCATTGATCATTTTCGAGGGATTTCGATACTGTATTTATTTTTTATCATATGTTATATACTTTTCTAATGATCTCAGTTTGTTCCTTTTTTTTATTATTTCAAAGAATTATACGTTTGTTTTGAGATTTCAATATAATTTCTCCCAGTTTTTTAGGAAGTTGTTATTTATTCACTCGTAGGTGATTATAGCATAGAAGAAGAACGCATGTTTTCACAAAAAAATTAGTAAAGAGATTCACCTGAAAACAAGGGGCCTTGGTACAATTGTTGCGGGGGGGACCATAAATTCTAGACACGCCACTGGCCACGTTGCAGTATTGATTTTATGATTTTGATAAACAAAATCATAATCTCCGACCCTGAAAACCCCCACACCAATGTTGAGTCGAATCAGACCATGATCGCAAAACCGCCAAATTGGAGACTCATTTTTTTTTCTCTAACATGAATTTCATAATGCGTTGGCATTGGAATTATGAACACCTGATAAAATTTCAAGTAAATCGGACAACTAGAAGTGGCTCAAAATTAATTTGCAATATTTGACCTAACCTAACCAAACATTACATGCAAACAAACATGCAAGTTGAATATAATCTTGTAAAAATGGTATGCATCTTTTTTATAAAACTCTTCTAGGTACCTAGTTAATTACTAAAATAAAGTTCGTAAAACATAATATTTCAAACATATAAGTCCGACCCTGTCCAAGCAAATCATGGATGTTTCAGAAATTATTAAAATTATGAGATTGAGGCGCGTACACATCTGGCGAACGCATGTGGCCGAAGCCCTTCGACCGAACGCCTTCGGTAAGTGTGTACGCCCCAACAAACGCTAATCAACGCATGCGTTTGCCTTCGCGAGAGTTCGCTCGTCGGGCGGTACATCAAAAGAAAATTGAAGAACGAATTCTTTCGTCTGGGTTTAGTGTGTACGCTTCTCATAAGTGTCGAACGTCGTCGCGATTTTGCTTTCATTTCTATTTTGCGATAATGGAGTGGACTAATTCTGCTTGTTTAAAATTGATTAATTTATATCGAGAGCGGGAAGTTTTATGGAATCCAGTGCACAATGATTACAAAAATAAAATAAAGAAACTTGATGCCTGGAACGACATCAGCAAAATTATGAAAGGCGATACAGGGGAGGTTAAAAAGAAAATGGAATCATTATTAACGTCATTTCGACGTGAGAGACAAAAACAAGACAACTCTTTTACAACTGGCTCAGGAACCGACACAATTTTTAAATCTAGCTGGTTCGCTTTCAAAGATATGCTGTTCTTGATGGATAAGTTTATACCAAAAGAAACTAAAAACACTGAGGTAAGTCAAAATATTTATTCTTTTATGAAATGAAATATTCCTACATATGCAAATATTATGACGTATTGTATACAGTACGACCGAAAAAAATCTCCCTTTTCTTCGTTTGAACATAAATGAGATATAAACTTGAAAAAATGAGATATAAACTTGAAAAAATGAGAATTTAACTCCATACTTAGGTATTATTGAAAAACAAATAGGGAGGGCATTTTTAAGACCGCAGTGTCTAGGCAGTAATAAGATGGAAGTTTATTATTATTCGTCGAATAATATTTATGCATGTGTATTCTGCCAACTCACGCTACCTTCGCCCATAAAATATAAAGCAAATGTATTTCTAATTGCTTCACAATTTACCGAACTTTTTCGTCCTAGCTTAGGTATTGGAAGAAAGGACTCTGCATTTCTATTTTCGTTTCCCTGCCTCCAGAGTCCAGGAATGATCTTTCCATCTTTTTCCTCATCAAATGTCCCTGGTGGTGTGTAATTCTTGCGGGAATGTTTACTCTTTCGTAAGAAGTTGTGTAAATAGACGCAAGCTAAAACTACCAAAGTTGCTTTTTCAGGTGATAGTAGCATCACTTTTCTCAAAACTCTAAAAACAGCTGACATGATGCCGAAAACATTTTCAACAATACGCCTTGCTCTACTGAGTCTATAGTTAAAAATACGTTTCGTAGAACCTTTTTTCTGTTCTACTGGATACCCTTTCATTAAATGCTCACTAAGGCTAAAAGCATCATCTCCTACAAATACATAAGGAACTTTCACATCTCCTTTAGGTAGAATGTCATCAGGTGGTAGATGAAGCTCATTGTTTTGAATTTTTTTCCAGAACATGGAGTTTTTTAGTACACCTCCATCAGAAATCCTGCCTTGGCAGCCAACATCAGCAAACAAAAAGCAATAGTTTGGATCAGCAACTCCCAACAAAACTATACTAAATTGTGATTTATAATTAAAATAGTCACTGCCACTGTGTATTGGGGCCTGTAGTATGCAGTGTCTACCATCTATGGCACCAAGGCAGTGAGGAAAATTCCATTGAGCTTCATAATTTTCCGCAATATATCGCCATTCTTCTTCAGTTGTAGGCATCTAAAAATAAAAACAAAAACAATAGTGTAAAAAATTCTAAAACCAAAAACTTTCCAGGAGATGGTTCGACCAAGGAGTCAACATGCAGTAGAAGAGGAGGAGAAGGAAGAGAAGGAAGAGGAAGAAGATACTGCTAGTAACGCAAATAATAATGACACACAAGACACAGAAGTACCAGAACGAACAACTCTCAAAAAAAAATCAGATTTTAAATCTCCCAAGACAGTCAAACGAGTACTACCTGTGTCTTCTGGGGAACGTGGGACAAGCAGTGGGACAGCTACCTCTAGAGGACAGGAAGCATATCAAATATTACAAGAAACTATTGCAAGTAGAAAACCGAGAGACGATAGCACAATTTTTGGAGAGCATGTGGCGGCGAAGCATAGAAAATACAGCGTTCATACACAAAGTGAGGTGGAACATCTAATTGGAGATATTCTGTATAAGGCGGATAAAGGTCTTTATGAGCATCACGTGTCCCCAATCAGTTCCATTGGTCATAAACAATATTATTTACTTGAACCCAATCAACAAACTTATACGAGTATCACGCCTAGCACAACACCCAATCCATTTAATCAATATTCTTCAGACACTCAAAGCACTAGTACTCCTTTCGCATCACCTTCAATTGGCCCATTTTCTCCTGAAAATGAGTCCGTTTGTCTGGCGAGCCCATCAAACCTGACGCTGCAGGAAACAGATAATTCGCAGACGTCCATTACACGCTTTATAAATACATTTACAGATAGTACTTAGGGCACCTTTTGATGTTTTTTATGTAAACTCGAGACTTTTCCAATAAATACTTAAAGCATTTTAGATAACTATTTCACTTACCTTTACATATTCTTTAAGAGCCTCAATTATAGCAGAGCAAACTTCTGGTATTATTCTTGAAATGAGTTGCTTTGAAATTTTAAAGGTATACATCAAACTTGTATATGAGTCACCAGTAGCTAAATATCGCATGGTTAACATTAACCTTTCTGCCGGCGCGGCGGTATCGCTTCTCTGAACTTTGTATCTTCTTTCGAGATTTTTGGACCGATTTCATTTAATAACCATTCAAAATCAGTTAAATTCATTCTACAAAAATTTTGAAACATTCCGTATTCCATTTCAGCTTTAAGATCATTAATTAAGTCTATTCCTCTGTACCGACTTCTGCTCTTGAACAATGATGTTGTCCACCAGCGCCGTTTTCGTCGTTTTTTGGGGGGTTCTTCCGCTGCATCGGCCTCCGCCTCACTAATAATAATATACATCGCACTTGCTATAATGATATCCTCATCAGACGCCATTCTTTCAAACAAATAATTACTTTCGCGCCACGAATCGCCAAAAATACCTGCGAAACTGAACGAATGACTGCAAACGAATTCGTTCGCCGTAATGTGGACGGCAGAGCAAATTTTCCGTCGAACGCCGGAATTATCGAATGAATTCGGTCGAAGGGCTTCGGCCACATGCGTTCGCCAGATGTGTACGCGCCTTAAGGAAATGTGCAAGAAATTCCAGAAGTTCCTTATAAGTTGTACATTCCATCTAGGTGGCGTACTAGTACAGTGACTTAAATTATGCCATTCTTGCAAGGTTCTATTGCCTAGATGTCACGCGCGATTGCATCAAACTCACAGAACTCATAATAATATAGTCGTAAGATATATTATTATGAGTTCTGTGATCAAACTCTTTTTCCTCAGTGACTGACTAACTATCTTCTTTCTCTTTAAACAATGCCTCAACAGATTGTGCTTCTTGTTTGGATTTGAACAGGGTAACCAGCTACGGATCACCTTCTAGGTTCTTACCACAGCTAGACAACATATTTTGGTTTAATTTATCTGGATTGAAGTTCATTTCATTACTCTAGTTTATAGAGCAAGAGCCCGTGAACGCCTGACCTATATACCACACTGAAATGAAATTATAATTATTATAATTTCATTTCAGTGATATACCACCTACGTCTTGGTATAAGGGCTGAACATTTTTATAGGCAAGTACACTACGGCGGGTAAGAACGTTGGATAAAATATTGCTGCACAAAAACAGCACAGCATAAGCGTGATTTATACTGAGAGGAATGCTATTAGAAATCAAGTCATCTATTGCCAGACACTTTGTTTTGTGGAACCCCACCACCAGACTACTTTGAAGTTTAATAAATTATAATTTTGCATGGCATCACACGTTGAAAGGTGAAGGCTTCTTTTCCCTAGCTCGCACAAGTAAGTATCTTCGACAACAATGACTATGATCAAATATTTCTATGAAATCACATTCTTTGATTTTTATACGGTATTTAATTGTTACTTCAAGTTATCATGCATAATACCTACCGCGTTTGAATATGAGGCGCCGTTTGGGTAAAAAGTGTTATTGCAAATATGTAAAATTTTGTGTATTTATTAGTTGTAGCAATATTTTTTATTTTGCTTTCCGTTATATTTATTTTTTACCAAACACAATATATTTACATTTCAAACCTTGCGAATATATTGAAACGTGAATGCCCATATATTTATAAATTCGATCTATTTTATGTCATCAAGAGATGGCGTAGCCGACGCGATTCAATACTCTTTAATTTCTTCAGTTCTAAGGTATTTGACTCAGAATAATCCAATGATTATTCAAAAAAATCAATGAAAAAGTATTCTAAGGGTATATTCTGGCGGCTGCGATATCATTCGGCCGCTATATTCTCGAGAGTGTAATGAATCGCGTAGGTAGCGCCATCTCTTGACAACATGAAATAGATCGAATTTATAAATATATGGGAATTCATGCTTTTATATATTTGGAACGCTTGAAACGTAAATATATTGTGTTTGTTCAAAAATAAATATATCGGAAAGCAAAATAAAAAAATTGCAACAACTAATAAACATATTTACACAAAATTGAATATATTTGCAAAACACTTTTTACCCAAACGGCGCCTCATATTTGAACGTTTACTTTTACAGAAAATAGAGAAGACCTACGCTGACTTTCAACCATGCCTGGATGGTAGTTAGAACCATCTAAAGTGTCTGATGGCTGCAGATTTTATCCTATGACGTAGGTACAATTATAATTAATCGGATAGCGTTTAACTAAAAGGTATCAAGTGCCAAATTATGGTATTGAGTAATGACTTGATAAATTCGAATAATTATAAAAAAAGGTACAATAATAATTGAAATGGCACTTGGCACTTTCATCAATAGATGGTACCACTTTCAATAAATCACTTGGATCTTTTTACATGATGGAAGTTCCAGATTTTGGAGTCGTAGTACCCTCATCTCAAATTTGACGAGTTAGCGCTTGGTACCTTTTAGTTAAACGTTATCCAATTAATCTTCAAAGATGTCTTGTGGAGGGTTTCTACTAAATAAAGTATCTGGAAATGGATATATGATGTGATTTCTAATAAGATCCCGTATAATATATAAAATCATGCTTTTTGCTATGGTGCTTTCATGTGGCAATCTTTTGCCACTTCACTACCTGACCACCGCGACTCAAAGATCATAATATTCAAACGTTCCTACCCTCTGTAGTGCATTTGCGCACGAAATTAATCAGCCTTTATACTATGAAGTAGATCTGGAATTCATGCTCTCAGACTATTACAGCGTTAGAGATGAAAAGGGTTGTTGGGGATTTTTATTTGATGCGACAAATCTACATTATCCACAATCACCTTTATAATTGAAGTTTTATCCACACTTATGAACCGTATAAAGTACCACTTTATCCACTAGTGGAATAATGAAATTACTTTATTCCACTAGTGGAATAATGAAAAATACAATCTTGAATATCAATCACATTTTACTTATTTTCACCAACTTCACAAATTTTTACAAATGGAGTCGATAAACAATCGAAAATACATAGCAACCATTCAACACCAACCGATATTTTTGTATGTTATTTCAATGATTTTTGAGGAGGTGAAAGCCGCTGTCAGAGCAAAACGTCAAATCATTTTGTGATGAAAAATTTCCGCGATTCTGATTCTAAATGAATGTGATTGTGAATAACACGTTGTATTGCATGCGTGTTTTAGATACATTTTATACTACCGCTAAACAAAGTAGCCATTGACGCTTTCAGATCTCAACGCAAAGTTGACGTTTTCCGAGGAATGTCATTTTGTGACAGCTTTTACGCTCTAGAGCGAGAATATTGAAAAACGCTCGATCTGCCTAGCTTTTGTTGAAACGAACCTAGCTATTCTTGCATGATAGAACACAAGAAATTCATAGTACTCTAAGGAACTGCGGTGGTGTTAAGGTTAGAGATTCTTCCTACTAATCTGATTCACCGATCTTGGCGTGAATTCGAACTTTCGATTTTTTTTAGGCAATTTATTTTCTTTTTTTCTTTTGTTAGAGATGTAAATTATTGGATATTTGGATAGCTTATTCATTTGGGAATACTATTGAATGTAAATTTTCACATAGGTAATATTAAGTGTCTATCGTTTTTATGTCTAAGAGCTGCGTTTGTAGAAAAAATCATGTGTGTATTCGAGCACAAATTGTCATTGCCGCTCACCAAAGATTACCGCGCGTCGCTTCGCGCGGCAACACTCTTTGTCGAGCGGCAATCAATGACTTTGCGCTCTAAGTACACAAATAGCTATACCTTGAAAATCCCAACTTTATAAGAACCTTACTTTTACGATAAAAATATTGTCCATAATTCACATGTATCTGAGTTTCATGTCTTAAAATGTACCTGTCATTCTTAAATTTATGCCTAAATCTAAAACTTGTATATTATAAGATCTCATACAAAATTATTTTTAAGGTTATGTTTATGTCAGTGCTTGTGCTAAAGTTACGTTTATGTCGACTAAATGCACCTTTAAATCAACGCTGAAATCCTGATGAAAACGTTCACTTTCTTTATTACTCCTGTTTTCTAGATTAAGAGGCCATCAGCGCGATGATATTTGGGAAGTTTTTTTTGGTAAAAGAGTCGATAACTTGAAAACGGTTCGTCGTATCGATTTCAAACAAAGACAGACTTTTAGAGGACGTTCGATTCTATGTACCTACGTCTGCGTCAGTACCTCACGATGCTTTTCACAGATAATCGAGGTAGCTGCAATGGTATTTCTCTTCCATTAAAATTTTAAGCAATATTTATCCAATGGAAATGAATTTAGTATCAAAATAAAGGTAAAACGTTGATCTATGTACGTGCTGTAATGTTTTTTTGAAATCATCTGTTCATCTACCCAAAAAATTGATTCAAAATAACTGCATTTTTGGAACATTTTTGAGATTTTTTTTGTGAAAAAGTGGATTGAAATTTCAATTTCCATTACAGCACGTACCTAGAATCGAACGTCCTCTAGAATCTTGTCCTTGTTTTTTTTTGGTAAAAGAGTCGATAACTTGAAAACGGTTCGTCGTATCGATTTCAAACAAAGACAGACTTTTAAAGGACGTTCGATTCTATGTACCTACGTCTGCGTCAGTACCTCACGATGCTTTTCACAGATAATCGAGGTAGCTGCAATGGTATTTCTCTT
Organism: Chrysolina oricalcia; assembly: GCA_944452925.2. Lineage (NCBI taxonomy): Eukaryota > Metazoa > Arthropoda > Insecta > Coleoptera > Chrysomelidae > Chrysolina > Chrysolina oricalcia. The sequence continues at coordinate 39,163,215 of OX101819.2, forward strand.
CCATTAAAATTTTAAGCAATATTTATCCAATGGAAATGAATTTAGTATCAAAATAAAGGTAAAACGTTGATCTATGTACGTGCTGCAATGTTTTTTTGAAATCATCTGTTCATCTACCCAAAAAATTGATTCAAAATAACTGCATTTTTGGAACATTTTTGGGATTTTTTTTGTGAAAAAGTGGATTGAAATTTCAATTTCCATTACAGCACGTACCTAGAATCGAACTTCCTCTAGAATCTTGTCCTTGTTTGAAATCGACACGACGAACCGTTTTTGAGTTATCAATTGAGTCTTTTACCATTAAAAGCGCCCCAAACATGATCGCGCTCATAGCCTCTTGATAGGAAGATAATCAAGCTGCGAATAAACAGTGCGGCTTTTTTTAGTCTCCTCCCCCTGTAAACTTTTGAACGGTTTGACTTGACATGATTCGATAACCGATAGTACTTTTTGGAATAAAGGACATTGTGATTGATCGATGAAGGGGGCGACGGGAAAACATCAATTAAAAATTTTCAAATGACAAAGTGGGTTTTTTTCGGATTTCGTTAATATTTTTTTCACCTTATGAGATCTGAATGGTAGTATCCTTATCTTGATAAATTTCAACGGTTTGATATGGAGCAATAGGACAAAAATATTTTGAATAGTATTAACGATACTTCTTTTTGAAATAAGATATAATGCAATTCCTCAACAGATGGCGCTGGGGGCACATCAACTTGAAAATTTCAAAAAAAAATTATATAGTTGAAGAGATAATTGAATTTGCTTTCCAATAATGCATAATTTGACCCCCCACACCATTTGAAATTTATAAATTGATGTGACCCCCGCGCCACCTATCGGGAAATCGCAATGTATTTTATGTCAAAAGTAGTGTTGGTGATACCATTCAAAATGGTATTTGTTTCCATGTACTTAAGTCAAACCGTTCAAAAATTAACAAGAGGGGAAGTAATAAAACGCCGCACTGTATAAAGAGGATTTAAGATATTTCAACAGCCCTTTTTTGGTTAATTATTCAAAAGTAAGTTGGAAAGAATTTGTTAATGTTCTCACATTTTTCATTTCCTAAGAACTATTCAACACTGTTCTAAAATATGTTCATGCAGCCTTTTCAACACCAGCTTAACAGTTTTCAAGTTTGTAATCCTTTAAAATTTCTCTGTGTCAAAAAATGTGCTTTATTTTATATTGGATTCGGATAACCTTGGAAAAACTTTGTACAACAAGTACGTAAATGAAGCCTCTGCCAGTTTCATCAAGTTATTATAAACAGCAGGTGATCCAAAATACCTATGTATATCAGCATATGTGTTATCAGTAGATAAGTGCCGAAGAAAGTTCTCATAAAAGTTAAAACTACTTATTCATTCTTTTTATGGGCTAAACATATTATATTCAAGGACAGACCATCTTCAACTGCCATTTCGAAACATCTGGCAACAATGTGCAAACTGGTAAATAATCAGTGGGCGCTTTTGGGTGCGCCAGCCTTCTCTGCACAGTGTTCAGCGGATCGGAACGGACAAAACATTCAATGTACAGAACAAAATATAATTTATTGATAATGATACAAAGATACATTATTAGCTACATACATAAATAATATACAAGTATTGCGCGAACTCCCGGCCAGCCAGCTGAAGCCGACTGACAATGAGCACGATCGTCTCTAAATATTGCAGTATAAATAATAAGTTACATATAAATTATAATAAAATAACTACATAACATAAACGTGTTGATTGAGAAAACACACAAATTAAATAATGATTTAAATAACAAAAATCTTATTCTCTCATCGGTCATATGAATATAGGCACACAAAAGGAAAAAACAAATGAGAAAAAGCGGCAATAAAAATAATAAATAAACTTCGATCACGGAATGTAACGAATCGAGACCGATGACTTGACTTACTTTAACTTGCACATTCACATAGTATCAACATTCGTATAAAACACACCTCTTATAAATTTAATAATATTTAAAAATCACACAATATCAAAATCACGCCGCCATTCTGGCGAGATAATTATCTGTAATATAAATAAGACACTGTTATTAAATAAAGTCTGAGTTGGAGTTTAAAGAAGGACACTTGAAACTTATTTCTCTACTACACCAAAGGTTACATCGAAATCGTAGCTACAAGTACATACTTTAAAGAAATAACTGAAGGCAAGGGGAAACCAGATTTGTAAATGATTTACATTAGTCAGCGCCATACAACTGGCGAATATAAAATAAAATCAAATAGTACTCAAATCAAACAAAAAATAGGGATTTTCACATGTAGTAACTAATATGTTTTGAGATTTGCAAACTGTAAGTTTGAATTCTTCGTTTCACCTACGGTTTGGTAAAAAAATAAACAACAGAGCTCCAAATTAATCAGCCATTGTGAATGCACTACAGCATCAATTCGCTCATGAGCATTTGCGTCCTATCTAAAAATCTATTGAAAACAGGTAAGCGCTGGTCATCTAAAACGGGGGAGTGGAGTTCGGGCTCGCTACTGAAAAACGACCCCATCGACGAGGTAGGAGACTGACTCAAACTGCAAGGCGGACTGGGACTATCCAACGAAAGCGACGGACTGAGGGCAGCTGGCCGAGGACGAGAGGAAGCTGTGGTTCTGGACCCCAACATCCCTGGCGGTCCTGGTTTTTGCATGACTACTTCGTCTTGGTTGTGGACGAAGTGACATCGAGGTCCGTAGGGGCAAAAACCGACGGTGTGGTAAGTGCGACAGAGTTCCGTTTTGTATTTGGGATGTCTGGCTAAACTGCGCAACTCGTTCATGCCATGAGCAAACTGACACTTGTCGCCATACTTGCACACCCCGAATTCTTCGAAAGGGCGACACAACTCGGTTTTGTAACGCGAAGTATTGACTGTTGTTGCTGTTATCGCTGCAGCCGGGGCGGTAACTGGAGGGGCGGGAGCTGACTGCGTTCGCTCTAACCTTCGGTGTTGTTGGGTGATATTTCCCAGCAGCATAGCCGCTAGCTGGTTGGGACCTGTTTGGCCCACTGGGTTGGATGCCATCCTCGACAGCGTTAGTCTGACTGCTGTCGACCCTACGGCCAGGTGGGCTCCAGTCGCTGAATCTGCATTTGATATTCCGTTCTGAAACAAAACGTTGTTGTTAATATACAGTGTTAATATTCATGAAAAAATTCTAGGTAAGTACGAAAGTAAAGTGATATTCATTATGAATCTATGTGATGAAAATAATAAAACAACATCAATTATTCGAGGTGAATGGTCCTCACTAATTGATTTGACAAAATCAAAACTGTTTCACAGAGACATTCTCCAAAGTGAAAGTAAGCTGTAAAAGTAGTGAACAAAGTAGTAAATTCTATCCTTTTCAATTTGATAACACATTTCATTTCTTCTAATAAACGTTTAAATTAATAATATCCATCCCAGCAGCAATGTTCATGGATAAGCTTGAATAAAAAATACACAATAACACGTTGATCGTACACATTTTAGCGAGATGTTTCCCCCTCGGTGCAAACAGCCAACCTCATTCTTAGGTTAATGAAACTAATAAATTAGACGAAATAAAAATATCCTTCTCTCCAAATATTTCCACAAAATGGAAATATAAGGAAAATATCTGTCTGAAAACAACTACTTTACTGGCTAATACCACAACGTTTGTCAAGGATACAATTGCAAGAGGATCATGTATCAATCAGCAGAGTTTATGTATCCTCCATGTGGCTGGGGATATGAGCATCATATTTTCCACTTTGTTCAAACAATTAAAGATCTTGAACTTGATATAAAAAATACCCGCTATTGGAACCATATTATGCTTAACAGAAACTCTATATAGATTATGATATGAAACTAGCTGTTTTCTAGTTTGGTATCATATATTTTATTTGCCCAGAAACATATTATCAAAAACTGACAATGGGTTTTCCAAATTGTTAAAAATTGTTAAAATTGTTATTTCCGTCAACCGATTGCACCCCTACGTGCAACCCTCGAAAGTCTTCGAGAGACTTGTGTGAGCTAGGGAAGACGCAGCCCTTACCTTTTAACGTGTGATGCCATGCACGAGACCGATGACCATGCGAGGCTTTGAACCCTCGACCATTCGCTCCAAAGGCGAACGTTCTACCAGCACGGCCACCACGGCCCATAACACAAAAAATCAACAACTATTAATATACGAAAATTATAATATGAATATTGTTAATATCTGATTATTGCCCCCCTGGGGACTTAAAGCCAGAAAGAATAGATCCCAGGTAAGGGTCGTAAGAAAGATCACATCCACAAGGGGAACCGAAGCAGGGGCCTCTAGAAGCCATTCGAGAAGATCCAGTCAACCTTTCCGAAGGCGCTGACCAGATGAACCCCCAATGGTGCCTCTGAGATGGCAACCCTAGGAGCGGAGGCAGTCACCAAGATAATGGGAACCCGATGAACCGAAGGTACACCCAAAATACAAGTTAGCAGAGGAACCTCTCAGCAGGAGACCCCCGCAACCACTTCCACAGGTGCCTCCAACTGAGGCCAAACATGTGGGTACACAAAGTTCCCAAACTGAGAGGCCTTCAAAACCCGGCCATGCGTGCCAGAAGAAAAAGATCTAATTAAAACACGATGAGTATACCGCTAAAATTATAGCATGCCTAGAATGGCATATAGAAGTGTTTCACTTATAATCGTGCTTAGGGATTTATTTTGACACCTTCACCATTCAAATTTGGATCACTTAAGAGACAGACTCGATACTTATCAGACGAGAACTTATTACATAATATTCATTTCTAGATGTTCCTTGTACTCATAATTATTTAGGCTACGATTAGCCACATAACTGAGATTTGTTGCATTATTTTCCTCTAGACCCTATACTCACTGAGAATCCTTCACAAAATATTTTGCATGTGGTATATAAACTAATTTGATTGACGAGAATTACTTAGGCCTTGTCTAGTCAAAATTTAAAATAAAATTGTTTGCTTTGTAATTTGTTCATATGTCTGCTTGAATATCAAAACTAGTTGACTGGTCTGTAAAAGAAAGAGCATTTTTGATCTTAGAACTTTCCGTTTAATCTAAATAGTTCAACAAATACAAAATGGCAACAAACACTGAACTGAGGATAGTTGTATCATATAAATAATATGTACCTACTATTGAGTAATATTTCGTTTTCAACAAGGAAGCGAAAGTGATAGTGGGTCTTGAGAAAGCTAATACATGTATATGATACTTTCTCTAAAAAATGAATGGTACTTGATAGACCCAATGGAAGCATAATAACTAATGATTATACAAATCATAGAGCCTTTACTCATCGTTGTAGTGAGTCTGAAAACATTAATTGCAGTGTATGAAAATCGAACCGAAATAATGAATTTCACTTCCATTTTTACAAAGTAAGATTTTTTGTTGAGGAGTTGAAAAAAAATCAATTCGTTACTAAAACAATAAACTGATTTCTTTTACGAAATATATTTCATGATATCAACAGTCACGGGAATAATATATTCAAAAAATCTATTGCTATCAACAAGCACACTCATTTGATAAGATAAGTCACAAAATCGCATTGTAAATATTTTTTGTTGAATTGCTCCTTGAAAAATATTCCAACTAGCAGTACTGAATTTGTGATATTTTAAATTTCAACCCTTGTTTAGTTGGACTATGGTTTATGGTATTCCAATATTTTTTAAGTCAAAGTTAAGATGATTCAATACTTAATTCTGACAGTTGAAGTTCCAATTTTGATGTTTTCTTTCAAAACTTTTTCATCCGATCAACAATTCCAATTTTTGCATTTTTACAGGTAGCTGTTTCCCGTTTTTCCAACTGATTTATTCCATTTTTCAATAAAATTTTGCTAAATAGGGTATTTTTTTCTACCACCACTTCGGGACATTTCAGCTATCTTTTGAAAACATACTATACAACGATTTAAACAAGAAATGATACCAATACACAACACGCAATTTACTTGGGACGACTACAAGTTAAGAAATAATCCGTCTCGCATCAACCGCACATTACAATGACGAACGAATTTTCTTGTTCCGACAGGACAGCATCGGCACGCTGCCGAAAATTTTCATGTCAAGACCACCGGGGGAAAACTGTCAAGACTGGCATCACCAGCAAGAAGGACAGTGCTACGCTTCGATAAAGTTGTGCTCGGTATCGCGGCAGCGTATGGGTATTCATTGAATCACGTTAATTTTTATCCGTGTTGATGATATATTTTTATATGAACCTGCTGGAGTTATGAAAACTCATATTCAAAGCAATATAATTAATTTCTACAAAGAAAAGTATGTATCTCTGTATTGAACTAATGAAATAGAAGTTGAATTTGTATCATTCATTTGACCTCCTTCCACACCTCTACGAATATTGGAGAAAATATTTCTGACTTTTTTTTTCACAGAGAGCACTGATGAATGAACTATCCGCCCCTCCAGAAAATGCGAATAAAAAATGTTTCTGACTTTAATTAACACCTTGGTTTTTTTTCAAAGAAAAAATGATCTATTGAATACGTTGAATGTGAGATTTGATTTTGTAGCATTCATTTGAACCCCGTCCCCTTCTCTAGAAAAAAATATAAAAATGTTTCTGGCTTTCAACATCATCTTGAAAGTGAAATTTGATTTTGTAGCATTCATTTGACACCCTTCCTCTTTCCATAAAAAATTTAAAAAATGTTTCTGGCTTTCAATATCATGTTGGGATTTTTTTGTGGAGAATAATGAAAAATGAAGTGTTGAATATGTTGAATGTGAAATTTGATTTTGACCCACTTTCCCCTCTCCAGAAAAAATTAAAAAAATGTTTCTGGCTCTCAATATCATCTTATTGGGATTTATTTCGTGAAAAATTTTGAAAAATGAAGTGTTGAATACCTTGAATGTGAAATTTTATTTTGTAGCAGTCATTTGACCCCTTTCCCCCTCTCTAGGAAAAATGAAAAAATGTTTCTGGCTTTCAATATCATCTTGTTGTTTTTTTTTTGTGAAGAATATTGAAAAATTAAGTGTTGAATACATTGTATGTGAAATTTCATTTTGTAGCATTCACCCACTCTAGAAAAAATTTTAAAAATGTTTCTGACTTTCAATATCATCTTGTTGGGATTTTTTCATGAAGAATTTCGAAAAATGAAGTGTTGAATACGTTGAATTTGAAATTTGATTTTGTAGCATTCATGTGACCCCCTTCGGCCCCTCTATAAAATACTAAAAAAATTGTTTCTGACTTCAATTAACATCTTGCTAGGATTTTTGGCACAGAGAATAATGAAAAACGACCTAATGAATACTTTGAGTGTAAAATTTGATTTTGTAGCATTCATTTGAATCCTTTTCGCCTCTCCTGAAAAACGAAAAAAAAATTCTGGCTCTCAATATCATCTTGTTGGGATTTTTTTCGTGAAGAATTTCGAAAAATGAAGCGTTGAATACGTTAAATGTGAAATTTGATTTTGTAGCACTCATTTGACCCCCTTTCCCGTCTAGAAAAAATGAAAAAAAGTGTTTCTGGCTTTCAATTTCATCTTGTTGGGAGTTTTTTCGTGGAGAATATCGAAAAATGAAGTGTTGAATATGTTGAATGTGAAATTTGATTTTGTAGCATTCAATTGACCCCCTTCCCCCTCTCTAGAAGAAATTAAAAAAAAAAATTCTGGCTCTCAATATCATCATGTTGGGATTTATTTCATGAAGAATATTGAAAAATGAAGTGTTGAATACGTTGAAAGAGAAATTTGATTTTCTAGCATTCATTTGACCCCCTTACCCCTAGGAAAAACGAAAAAAATGTTTCTGGATTTCAATATCATCTTGTTGGGTTATTTTTCGTGGGGAATATTGAAAAATTAAGTATTGAATACGTTGAAAGTGAAATTTTATTTTGTAGCATTCATTTGACCCCCTTACCCCTCTCTAGAAAAAATTAGTAAAATGTTTCTGACTTTCAATATCACCTTGTTGGGATTTTTTTCATGGAGAATATTGAAAAATGAAGTGTCGAATACTGTGAATGTGAAATTTGATTTTGTAGCATATGACACCCCACCGCCCCTCTATAAACGAAAAAAATTGTTTCTTACTTCAATTACCATCTTGAAAGGATTTTTTTCGCAAAGAATAACGAAAAATGTTCTATTAAATGCGTTGAATGTGAAATTTCTTCATTTGACGCCCTTCCGCCCCTCTAGAAAATAAGAAAAAAAACTGACTGCAATTAACATCTTGTTGTTTTTTGAATAGAATATTGAAAAATGAAGCGAAAAAATCCCAAAAAGATGATATTGAAAGCCAGAAACATTTTGTTCATTTTTTTATTCAACGTATTCAACACTTCATTTCTCAATATTCTTCACGAAAAATATCCCAACAAGATGATATTGAAAGACAGAACCATTTTTGCTAGAGAGGGGAGAGAAGGGAGTCAAATGAATGATACAAAATCAAATTTCACATTCAACGTATTCAACAGATAATTGTTCATCATTCTCTATAAAAAAACAACAAGATGTAAATTGAAATCAGAAAAAAAATATTTTTTACGCATTTTCTGGAGGGGACGAGAGTTCATCCATCAGTACTCTCTGTGAAAAAAAAGTCAGAAATATTTTCTCCAATATTCCTAGAGGTGTGGAAGGAGGTCAAATGAATGATACAAATTCAACTTCTATTTCATTAGTTCAATACAGAGATACTTTTCTTTGTAGCAATTAATTGTATTGCTTTGAATATGAGGTTTAATCTCTCCAGCAGGTTCATTTAAAAATATATCATCAACACGGATAAAAATTAACGTGATTCATTGAATACCCATACGCTGCCGCGATACCGAGCACAACTTTATCGAAGCGTAGCGCTGTCCGTCTTGCTGGCGATGCCGTCTTGCCAGTTTCACTCCGGTGTCAATACCAGTTTTTTTTGTCGCCGAGGATATTTTTTAACTGTAAATCTATACAACAAACATTTTTGGGCAAATAGAGAAAAATAATGAAAATAAGTGATATAAAGTTTATTATTTCCGTATTTTTGGAAAAAATCTGTGTAAATAAGTAAAAAAAACACGAAAAATTCGTGATTTTTTGCAAGTCTGGCAGCCAGAGGGCCAAACGCCCAGATTGGGCAAGGGTTACTTACGTTCGGTTACATACCCAAACACCAAAACTACGCTAATTTCAATAGACTCGCATTTCGCCAAAAAAGTTAGTATCATCAGGACATGTAAGCGAGTTTGGCATACAAGAAAAACCATGTAGACGTTCAAAAATAGAGAACATCAAGTTTAAAAAAAATTGAAAATATCAGAAAAAGAAATAATTTTGTGAAGGCATCTAATATCAAGTCAGAAATAATTGTTAAATGTTTTTTTCTACTACCCTGTATATAACGGTTTCAATGAAGCATAAACTTTTTTTGATAAAGAAAAAAAAACATATTTCCCATTTATTTATAAAAAGCTGATGGTCACCGTATGAAGTGACAAATCAGAAACAAAGAACAATCAGTGAGAGTTTTCGATCTGCAGGCCTACTTTCTCGTCGGACAGTGAGAATATCACAAGTTACTATTCGAGAAAGCTATGCAAGATTTTTAAGAGTCTCGGTAGGAGAAGACCGATATATACTTTTCTCTTCACAATCCCGCTGTTGAAAACAACACTAGATTTTGATATCACCTTTCTTTAAGAACATCGACGCTTGACTTGTCAAGATTATTCTGCTTAACTTTCTATAGCTGTTTAGTCATCGACTTCGTACTAGTGGTACCGGTATTGTGTCATTCAAATAGATGAATGGGTGAATAATTACATTGACTGGGACAATCCGAAGAAATGCAAACGCAATAGGCGAAAATTAACTGTTGTCTCACTCATTACTTACTAAATATACACGGTGTTTCTTAAGTACGTGTAGAAACTTCAAGGGCATGTTGCTGACGTCAAAATAAGAAAAAATTTCCCATAAACATATGTCCGCAAGTTATTCGTTTCTAAGATACAGAGTGTCAAAGTTTAATTACTATATTTGTTTTTTGTGAATAAATGCCAAAATATTTGTGATATTCGAGTAAAGTTTGGAATCTGGGAAGATATTTCAATGACAATTTCAAATTTTGTGTTAATTGTGAAAAAACTAATTTCTAATTGAATTTATTTTGAATTAAAAAATCTTGTCATTCAAAATCATTTGCATCGATTATTTCAAATCTCAATAACTCGAAAACAGTTGCTCGCATAGACCTCTACCAAGAACATATTTCTTACACAAACTGAATAATAAATATTCTCAGATACCAAACTTTACCCAAATACCAAAATTATTTTGAAGTTATTCACAAAAAATAAAAATAAGAATTCAACTTTGAACCTCTGTATTTCAGAAACGAATAACTTGAGGACATATGTTTTTAGAAACTTTTCTTCTTATTTTGATGTCAGCAATACGCTCCTAAGTTTTCTACACGTTACTTAAGAAATACCCTGTATATCAAGAATCGGTAGAGTATTTCTAAGAAAGTTCGTTTGGGTTGCAACTTTTTTAAAATGGTTATTCTCTTCGAATTATCTAAGGTATACTAGTAGTGGTAGTCGAATTTATCGACACCAAATGTTGAAAGGCCATCAACCGAAGCCCTCAGCCAGTTGCGTTATGTGTAGGCTTTGTTACTAACTCCGTACGGCACCTTAGGAGCAGCACTATTAATCTGTAAACAATAGTGAATCGTGCAGGACTCACCCCAATCCGGCTACTAAATGTAACGATGTACCTAATCTATGTTTAAAATCGAAAAAAACTCAGCTTTGACTGCGGTTCGAACCAGGGACCTCCAGCACAAAAAAATGTAGAAATATTGTAAATTTAATGGGAAATGAAAAAAAGCAATACATCTCTTGGAGAGGAGCGACCAAATATGTGAAAAAATCCTTGGTTTTTGGAACAACATTTATATATATACCTATATGTAAGGCTGGTAAAGCCGTTTCAGAACAATGAAAAACAAATGCAGTATTTTATAACCCAATTTTCTAACTCAAGTCGTTCCGGAGGGGTTGTGATTACGTCACATAACTTTTTTCCTACTGAAATGTTTGTAATTACTCTTAGTTTGAGTACACTATCATTATGTCAAACAGTATTGCTATAATCAGTTTTTGAGATACACAGGGTAAATTATTGAGAAGGCCTCTTTTTCATATGGTTTCCCCAATAGAACCAATCCATGGGACACAAGAGATTAAACAAACAACAATCAAGAAACAAATGATGAATATAAGAACAACAGTAGGTAAGTACAAAAAAATTAGCAACTGTTCTTTTGATTCAGCCGCCAATAAAATATATAAATATCAATAAATGAAGAGTTTCATTTTCTTTTTTTCAATATTGAATACAATGTATTTCATTGTACTATGACGAAATAACAATAAGTGAACGCCAACGTGTCTCTTACCGTTACTCTGTATGACATTTTCAATGTATACAACTTTTTCGAAAACTTTTGTAATAACGGATATAATATAGTCGGTCGCCTCTCTAAATTTATTACCCTGTGTATCTCAAAAATCTGGTCATAGCAAAGCCAATACTGCTTGACATAATAGTGTGCGCAAACTAAGATTAATGACAAAAACTTGGAAAATTCCACAGATTAAATTTTTAATTACAGGGTGAATTGAGAACTAAACGCCTTTTCGCAAGTTTTGTCATCACCTAGCGTTTGTGTGACACTGTATATCTATTTTGGACAAGCAGTATGCTGAATGGTTCGTAGTCAAGTATCACTAAGCTCAAAATATAAAATAAAAATATACAAAATGTCAGCAGAAAAACTGTCACTTCTTGACTCACCCCGTACAAAATGAAGAATTAATTTATCAATTTTGACATATTCAAACGATGAGCATATCAGTGTGTTACTTGGTTTAGTCACATCTCCACTTCATAGGGTTGATTGAGAATTTCATTTTTTGAATAATGCTGGACTCATCCTGTATCCAACAATATTTTTTATCAAAAACCAGTCTGAAAGTATTGCTTTATGGGTAAGCAATATTCGTCGATCAAAACATTTTTATTTAAGTTGTTTTCCTGAAAGCAATATTACTTTCTTTGAAGAAATGGCCACTTACCATCTTGACACCCTGTATCTCGAAAACTAGCCATAGGATTGAGTTAGGCCCATGGACACTTTTGATCAGCTTGACTTGAACTACATCTTATCAAAAATTCATCGAATTTCACCGGGACCCATTTTCCATAAAAATGGTGCGAGGTTCTTTGCTGAGAAAATGTATTTAAGTGTGTTCAAAACTTGTTGAGACCAAGAGCATTATAATTTCACAATATATTTGCCCTCTGATTTTCCCTGCTACTTTTATGGGATCGATATTCAATAATTCCTATTTGCGTTCATCGTTGATTGTGCTGGCGTTAGGAAATGAGTGCAAGCGTTAGGAAATGAGTGCCGCCGCTAGGATATGAGAGAATTGAAAAATTACGATTACGATAAAATTGAATCTCACTGAATTTTCCATTCCAGGCAGTTTATATAATTCAAATATAATGTAATAAATGTTTGTTGCCCTATTTCCAATGATTGTGCTGGAGAAAATCATAGAACAAAAAATGTTGAAATTATAATGTTCCCGGTCTCATCAAGTCTTGAACAGGGTTAAAAATATTTTCTCAGCAAATTTTATCATTGAAGATTACATCAACTCCTTGCATTTACTGGGCTGGAGTTAGAAAATGGGAGAATCGAATGATTTCGATAATTCAAAGTTATTCAATCCTTTCGCATTACGTAGACCATACAAATTAATATCAGGGATTTTTTTATCCCAATTAGTTTACATGCGTCCTTGACGAGCCAACTACCACTGACTCCTGGTAGGTAGTCGAGGAGGAGCGAAAACCTCTCGATGACGCTTATCTCCCAAAACCGTTGTGCGCTATGAAGAATAGCATCCTGCACGAAGTGACCTGCATAGCAGAAGCCTCTCAATTATTTTGCAGCAAGAGGCTGCTGTGAACTGAACACAACGGATCTAGACAAGGAAAGTTGAAAATATCCCCCTAAGACAAGAGGAATACCATGACCCACAGCATGGAGTAGGGCACATGTTCTCTAGGGATCAAGGAAGCGACTGGATACCTTATTCAGAGCGGCCTTGATGCGTCGGAGAAGAGGCCAGCTCTGCGGAAACCTGCCTGGTAACACATCGCGTTCACAGAACGTAGAGACTTGCCTTAAACAGATGGCCAAGAATAAGAAAACTACTACAATACAAATCTCCCCAAGTTCAAGGTGGAAAAGCATTAGCCAAAGACTTCATGTCTAGTGGATATAGAAAAGTTGCTATCATGCAAACTCTGGTTTCAATTTCCTTCCTGCTCTGCCGCAGGTGACTGACTTTCCCTAGCTACTTGTTGGACCATACGTGGAAACTGATAAAATAACAGGGTGAGGAAAACTCTACAAAAAAATACAGAGGAGGAAATCCTAATGGAAACGGGCAGCATCACACAGGACGTTGAACGTCCGGAACTCGAAGCTGAACTGCTCAAATTTGGCAGTAGCGAGGATACTGATCAGCGGAGCTGCCCGAAAAAGGTTTAAATACCTCAGACAAGGCCTCCCAGTAGAAGAGACCACACGGTTAAGTAGAAATACTTTATTGTCCTTGCTGTTTATATCACATGGTTTGAATGTTGGGGAATACATCACCTATTTCCCTCTTTGCAAGTTTCGGTCATTGTGCTGGAGTCAGAAAGTGGGGGAATCGAAAGTTAATAATACATCCTTGTATATTATTTCAGACAATAGTTCGGATTGTGACATTATAATGTCATATCTCGTTTCAAAGACGTTAAAAATATTTTCACGTTTAATTGTTCTTCCTATTCATATATTTTGTGTGAATTATCTAAGAATACACGCCTCTCTGCATTTAAAGTAAAAATGTTTCATCCCACACAGTTAACATGGGTGTAAAGTACACTCCTGCATCATGATTTCCAATGATTTTTATGAAGGAAGTAGTCCATCCTCAAAGTGGAGTTTCAATGTAAAGAAACTAAGTAAAACTAAAAGTCGTCTTCACAATATATATTTGACCCCAACGGCCAACGTTGTCAACGCAGCTTCGACAGTAATCTCCATGTTATTGTCCTACCCCATCAAATTATGATGTTATCCCCATCAAATTTTAATTAGGAATTTGATATTACAAAACAAATAGCACTTAATAATGGTTACCCTGATTCATTTTTTTCCAAACTATATAAAAACAAATCTTTGAAAGTTTTGAACGCTAATTTGACTCATACGCCTACAGGTTTTTATTTTCCAAGTCTTACTTTCTTAGGTAAAGTTTCCAATGACATTAAAAACATATTTGATAGATTTATCTCTGATTACAAAATTTCTTTCCATGCCAATAATAATCTGGGTTCTAATTTAATTAATAACAAAGATAAGATCCACACAATACATAAATCAGGTGTATACAAAATTTTAATGCTATATAGACACAAGGTGTTCCAAACTCGATGGCCGATTAGATGTTTCTGGAAAACGGGACGTCGGATTATTTTGAAAATTTGGATTCTTGGATAATCAGTTCTGCTCTATCGATCTAAAATATTCTCAGCGCCGCTTCTATCGAAAAGTAGCAAAACCTTTGATATTTTAAATGGAACACCCTGTATATTATTGCATTTTTCGCTTTGCTATTGATTTTTGATTATTTTCATTTAATACTTCCCTATACCTATTTTCAGTGGTTTTTGAGAAAATCAATAATTTCCTTATTTTTTTGTGCGAAACATGGCTTCAATTAAACATTTATTACTGCAGTATTTGAATACGTGGGAAGCTGAAATTTTGGATGTAATTTGACAATGTCCTATGAATTACTTAGTAATGACTAAGGGACTATCAGTTATGACTAAGGAAATTCGTTCTTCATTCGTTAAAAATGTGTGATTTTACCGATAGATACAAAAGTGGTGAATTTTCTTTCAAATAATGTATCATGTTCCTATACCTAAAGAGTCAGGTTTCCGAAATGAAAGCAATTTTTTTATAAAAATTGGATTATTTTGCCATATTTTGTATTGGGTAGATATGAAATGTCATAATATGTCATTATGAAAATTAGTACATTAATAATAAAACGTATGTGCGATCATTAACCTAAATTTGATTAGAAAAGAATAAAAATGGAATACAATAATTATTCAAATGTAAATCTGAATTTGTCCCATATTTCTAACGGTTCATGGGATTTTGATGTTTTGTATTTTTTTCACAAAAGTCTTCTCCAAAACATATATTTTTTTAACCCAGAAATACAGTAACTTGAAATTTTAATTCAGATTTGAACAAAGTATGCTTGGTTCGGTTTTTCATCTCCATGATAATTTTATCTACTATTCAAGGTTTTTGAAAAACGTGTGTCCTTAAGCAGAACTCAATTTTATTTCAATCAATACATTTTTTATATTATTTCGTGCTTAATTTGGATAAAGGTCATTGAATTTCCGGCACGTTCTAAAAAAAATTCTTTGGCACTCACCATGAATATAAAATAAATTTAAAATATCTTCATTAAAATATGCATTAGGTAAAATCCATTTTTATACTTCTTTCTGACAGAAACACAATTAAATCCACTGTTTGTCAAATTTACAGGTTGTTTTGATCTTTTCTGGACACGGCATACTACAGATTATTTTAATTGGGCAATATTACCTATTTCGAATCTGGTAATTGAAAATGATAGTAGTGTGCCGTGACCAGGAAAGAGCAAAGCAAACTTTTAGTTTAACAAGCCGTAATTTTCATGGTGTTTCTGTCAGAAGAAAGTAATGAAAATGGATTATAATGCATATTGAAATGCTGATATTTCAATGCTGTTTAATATTCACGGTTAGTGCAAAAACATTATTTCAAGAACATGCAGTAAATTCAATGAACTTACCACAAATGAATAGAAAAAAATTCAGAAGAATCGAATGGAATCATTCTGTGTTTAGGAATGTTGAGGCGTCAAGAGGTGATCCTTCAAAATATTTTTGATTTCTGTGGATGGATTTAAAAATAGACTTAGGAACCTTTTGGCAATTTGCTGCTTCATGTATATCGAAGTTGTTGGTAGCAGCTGAACAGTGCCCCCCTCACTGTAGACAAGAAGTAAGCAGAGAACGACTACAACCTTTGAAGATCGGAAGTGTCTTGGTCCACAGCCTTGGCCAACGCGGTCCACAGCCTTGGCCAACGCGATCCCCAGATCTAACTCTTCTAAATTTTCACATTGAATCAAATCAAACAATACTTCGAAAACATGAATTAGGGGGACCTTCATATGTTTATTGATTTCTCAACAGACACGCGTTTTTCAGATACCCGCAATGGGAGATAAAATTATCAGGAAGATGAAAAAACGAACCAAGCATACTTTGTTCTGAATTAAAATTTCAAATCACTGCATTTCTTAATTCATGCAATATAAGTTTTGGAAAAGACTGTTGTAAAAAATACAAAAATCCAATGAAAAGTTAGAAATATGGGACAAATTAGACAAAAATTAGTCAGATTTTCATTTGAATAATTACTTGTTGTCTTCCATTTTGATTCTTTTCTAATCAAATTTACATTAATGTACGAGCAAAAGTTATATTATTAATGTAGTAATTTTCGAATTTTCGTAATGACATGTTTCATGACATTTCATATCTGCCCAATACAAAATATGGCTAAATAATTAAATTTTTATAGAAAACTTGCTTTTATTTTGGAAACCTGACTCCTTAGGTATAGGAACATGATACATCATTTGGAAGGAAATTCAATTATCTTTCAGGATATTTGATAATATAAAGGGTGTTCCATTTGAAAAAATGCACATTTTGCCACTTTTGTTTCTATCGGTAAAATCGCAAATTTTCAACAACCCGTATATTGAAGAACAAATTCCTTCAGTCACAACTAGTACACAGGACATTGTCAAACTACATCCAAAATTTCAGCTTTCTACGTATTCAAATACTGCAGTAATAAACGTTTAATTGAAGCTGTTTCGCACAAAAAATAAAGAAATTATTGATTTTCTCAAAAACCACTGGAGATAGGTAAGTATAGGGAAGTATTATATGAAAATAATCAAAAAGCAATAGCAACGCGAAAAATAGGCCATCGAGTTTGGAACACCCTGTATATAGTGGTCAAATTGGCCGCAAATTCTCTCAAGGAATTCATGAACATGAGAGAGTTTGATACGTACCTTCATTGAAATATTCTTGATGAAATTAATTCTTCTAGTTCATTTGCTAACCATGTAGTTAATAAAAAGTAACAGTTCTGATATTGTATCAGATGTTGATATTTTTCGCGTTTGTAATAAAGGTCCTAAACTGAATATTTTATTGAGATCAATAGAATTAACAAGTATAATATAGAATCTTTGAATGAACAAATTAAATTTGACGTAAGTGTTCCCATTTTTATTGCTCTAAGTTTCTAAAATAATCAAAATATCCTATTACAGTTTTCTCCGAATTGCAGTTTCCTTCCCTACCAATTTGTCTTTCTCTTATTCGAGTGGTCAACCCCTTGCAGTTGAATACCTACACCATTTTTATTGCTTTACGAGATTAAGGGTGGATTTAGTCAACTTTAGCATAAGCATTATCATAAACATAGCGGTAACATCAAAGGTTTTTAGCATAAACTTAACATTGTTGTATAAATGGCGCCATTTGATATAACAGATTCAACTTTCGCTTTTGATACATATTGAAGCACAATTTTAAAATAATGTTGACTAAATGCACCGTTTACGTATTTCACTGATAGATGGCACCTAACGTCAATAAACCTTTATTATCAATTCACTTTAATTTCGCTATCAACGTCAGCGGTGGAATTACGTGAGCCATAGAATTCTATAGTCGACAGTTATGTATCTGTCTCTCCCGTGAATTCAACCATAATGACACCTCACTTGTCTTATTCGATGAAAAGTAGAATTCTATGGCTCACGGAATCCCACCCCAGTTCTATGTACCTAAGTGTCCATTTTGGTTTCCAAGTTTACCTATTTTTTGATAATTTCATTTTTCCAAAATTGTAATCATTCCGTTTACTTATTTTAGTTTGACCTAAACTTCAACTGATGATGAGCATTTCTATGCTCGAAAACATGTTTTTGAAAGAACTATGTTGATACAGCCCCCTTTTTGACACGTTACTGCCAAAGCTGCGTTGACAACAGCTCCTTTTTATACCCTAGGGTTGTGGAGACGACTTTGAGTTTTAGTTCATTTCTTTCCAATGATTGTATTGACGTTAGAAAATAAAACAGAGACATTTCGTGACATGATTCGGATTTTGGTCTCATCGTGTTTCGGCGGCGATTTTATTACTCACAACATACAATTTCTTTACCTCAATCGGCAATATGAGTGAGATATCAGGTTATATCCAATCAGTGTTGAATTTTCCAAATGTTTAGAAAATGAAACAGTGAAACTGTAATATTTATTCAATTTACTTAAGAGCAAGCACTACCTTGGTAAAACGGGAATCCGTTTTGAGCCCACAGTTTTTGTTTGATAATTTTTTTATTTTTTTTGCATTACTCGATGTTTTTGTGTAAATTCCGGAATTTAAATGACTTTATGAATTAAAAAAATTGAGAGGTTCCGGAACTCTCATGGGACCAACGAGCCCATACAAAAAAATATCTCTATCATGAAATCAATGCTTTTTGCAAGAAACGGATTCTACGATCTGGAAATTCATATCTGATTGGCGCTCTAATCGAGAACGGACAGGTGCTGTGTTGCCAATGTCCAATATTCATCGAGTTCATTATCTGCACCCCCATTCTTGATAAGTAATTCTTGATAAGTATGCCAACAAACCTTAGCTGGAAGGAATGAGGAAGAAATTCGACTTTTCTGTGATGGTGGCTCGTAGCGAAAATTCCAGACTCCTGTATATCACTCGGAAGTTCAATTCGAATATTTTCAGCAGGAAAAAAGTTACATGAGGGTTGCTCCACTTGAGCGTTAAAAAAAGGGGGTTGTGCTCCTTTCTTCTCCTAAACCCTTGACTTCGGCTGTGACAGCTCAACATTATGACATTGTTTTTCTATCCATACTAGCCCGTAAGTGAGCAACATATCGTAAAAAAGATTATTATAAGAGAAACAAAAAATATTTTTTATGTGATCAATTGTGCAAGTGGGGTTGAATGGTAGAATCTCTAAAAATGACATTGGAAAAAGTTGCTCAGAATAGAATTTTAGGACTATACTCGGAATTTCAATCATTTACCTACTTCAAGTATTTCAAAAATACTAAAAAAAATAATCTTAAATGATTAAAACAGTTTAAACATCCAGAAAAAGTGATTTTTTATTGATTTATTACATACCTATATATCCAATTACAAAGTAAGCTTTTAAATTTTATTATTTATTTGATAAAAATATTCTAAACTAAGTAGGTACTTAAGTATATAAATGAAAATTAAATGCTGTTCTTCGATAAGCGCATCACTTGATATCGGCTGAACCGATTTTGTTAAAATAAATTGAGTTCTCAAGTAATATCTGAATAAGATTTTAACGGAAAAAAAAATTGAAAAATGTCGCCCAAAAAATTGAAAAGTGCTCATCATAAATCACGATTTGAATGATGTATTTGCATAATTCTTTGTTTAGTTTGTTATGGTCCTGAAAAAGTTGAAAAACTTCAAAAATCATAATTATTGTATGCAATCTGAATCATACTGACGTTAGGAAGGACAAATTTGGTAAATTATTTGTATACTTTGTTCATTATGCTCTCAGGATGGAAATAACTCAATTGAATGTAATCATTTGAAGAAAAAAAAAATTAAAAATGGAAAATTTGGAAAACGCATTTCAGCCTAAATTGAAATGAAAAATTACATTTTTATTTACTTTTGTGTTGTTTCGCGATCTGTCCAATAAATCTAATGGTATATTTATGCAGCAGTTTTAATTCATAAGTTTTTAGTCATAAGGAAGAATAATCGTCAATGATTGGTTGAAAGTATTATTCTAACCAATCATTGACGAATATTCTTATGACTTAAAACTGCTGCATAAATCCTCCTCTAATAGTTATTTTATTTCTATTCCAATACGCTCTATTAGCCATGACGTTACACCGAGGGGGAAACATCTCGCTAAAACGAGATTTAAAATATTGAAAGACTCAAGCCGATGACTGAAAGACTCAAACCGATGACTGAAGTGGAGATTTAATGACTGAAAATTGACTCAAAATTTCTAGTTGTACGAGATTTAAAGGAGATGTTTCCCCCTCGCGTTACACTTCCAATTGTGGTTGGTGTAAGTCCAAGTATCCAAACAACGTGTTTGCTTCTGGCGTTTTACACATGATATGTTTTTGGTGGTGATTTTGAGAACTGGATAAAATTTATAGGCAATTTTTCGTATGTTTCTGGGAAGCTCGAAAACTTAAGTAGGTACTGTAAAAGTTTATTGAAGTTATGAGTAGAATTTACTTATAAACATTCATATTGTATGTCAAAAACGAGGAGGAAACATCTCGCTAAAATGTGTACAATACCTAAAATATTTTAAAAACTGAAAGAGTCAAACCGATGACTGAAGCGAAGATTTAATGACTGAAAATTGACTTAAATGACTCAAAATTTCTAGTTGTACGAGATTTAAAGGAGATTTTTCCCCCGCTCTAAAATGTGCACAATACTTAAAATATTAAAAAGACTGAAAGATACAAACCGATGACTGGAAGACTCAAACCGATGAATGAAGCAAAGATTTAATGACTTCAAATTTACCTAAATTTCCCCCTCAGTATAAATACTGTAAACACACAATTGATAAAATATTCAGATAATTTTTAAAATGATTTTGATGAGTATGAGATTCACTATTCCTATTCATACCGCTTCGTTAAAAAACGTTCTTCTGGGGGAATTTTGTCGAGAATCATGTACTTGTATGTATAAAATATGTTCATCGAGTTCATCGAATTATAAGTATTTAGATCTGGAAATTTTTGGTCAAATATGTCGGGGCTGACAAAAAATGATTTTTATTTAAAAAATCCAAGCGAATCGAAGAAAGTGAGGAATAAACAAAGTAAAATGAACCAAAGGAGTGGAGAAATTGAATGACATGCAGACAAATAATGTACCAGAACGTAAATACCAAATCCTCATTTTGATTTTTTAAAACTTCGTTCATGGATTGAGTCTGTAACTCAAAGTATGCCTCAAGGGAAATATGGAAGGTAAGTAATTAGAAAAAAATCCGATCTTCAAATAAAAGAGAAAATTTATATTTAAAAATGTTTTTACTTAGATTATTCACACATTTCAGTAAACTTCAAGCGTCGCCTGGAATGGTCTCTTAGAATCTAAGAAACCTTTTCAGGAGGGCTCTATTTTGCTCTACACCTGCCATTCCAGATAGTAAATTTAAATAAAACTTTCTACTAAATTAAGTATTTAACTTTTTGCTCTTTTAATTAGCACTGTCAAAACATGCTTCATTCAAAACGATTTAGAGAAATATCTCATGATGTTACTCAATCAATAAAGAATAAACTTAATGAAGGAAGAAATTAAATGGAAACGTTCACTAGTTCCTCGATACTTTCACGTTTGAAGACTTTTGTAATGAAAATGGTTTGGAAATTATACCTGTAAACTTAGAGAAAATGTATAATGTCCAGCAGAATGTAGAATCGGAGACTTTTTTAAAACTTTGTGATTAGATGAAGAATTAAAAAAAGCACAATTCAACTTTATTAATAGTTGAACTAGGTAGGTAGGTACTTACTTAGTACAAAATCAGACATTTCAACTGTGGAGTAAATTACCTCTTACATGAGAAAAAAAACTCACATTCTGTACTTGTTGTACTTATGTATGTGTTGGTATGAATCTATGTTGGTTTCCTTAAATTAAGGATGGTAGTCATTGGGTTCCGTAATCTTCAATGGCAAATCAATCCGAAAAACCTAAGCGAAGCTTAGTATTTATTATCACCGGTTAGTTATTCTCAACACAAGTTAAATTCAACCATAACTAAGTAGGTATAGGGAATACCAAATTTAAATACCTGTGTTTCCCGGACCTTTTGGGTCTCAAACTGATTGATTTTTATTTACACCCCAAATAATTACCTATATCTACCTTCCATTTAACCAGAAGGTAACAAATATGTCGAAACGTTTCACTTCCCCTATTAAGATTCAAATTCATGAGCAAAAGTGGTAGTCCACCGAACTGGCGCCTGATTGATTTTAATGGATATTGATTAAATGAAAATATGATTGAAAAAATATGTTATCAGTGGCAGTTTCAAAATACTGATTTAGAGAAGGAGAGGGACAAACCAAAGTATAAATACTGGCACACTAATCGAAATAGTTGTTAAAATACACCGATGACAATTGAAAACATATCCCCAAAAATTAACAACAATACTATGCAAAAATGCATGTGTTTATACCGAACATTGAATGTTTGAAAAGAACCTATATGCATCTATTTCCCAATACACGTTTTCCTAGATAATACTACAAATATAGGCAGGTAGGTACCTACATAAAAATTGATATTACGCCTTAAGCAGAATAAGCACTCTTGCATATGAAACATTTCCGTTCAAAAGTGAGCAAAATAAATAATGGGTCGTATGAATAAACCTTGAGCCAATTCTTTTACTCGGATTTCTTAAAACATACCTATTCAGTTTGTTGAGATATAAGAGAGGTAAATCTATAAGGTATAATATAATTGTGTGTATTGATGATTCTGAAAACAGTTGTGTTCAAACTGTAATAGTTAGACATACTTGAAGGTTGAGATTTATTGTTCTTCCCCGTAATTCAACAGGTTTGATTACCAACCATCAATTACCTACCATACAATGAAATTTACACGAATTTGGGTGAAGGAGACAAAATATGAGATACCTTCCTACCGAATATTTTCGAAGGACAGTTTTACTTGAAGACACATAAATATACCCCTTCTCCCCCGCTATATACTATTTTTAATTGTTACGGAGGAGAAAACCTCGGCTCTGTAAAAATCAGCAAAAAAATCCACGAACAACTTTCAAATCTATTCTGTGTCTAGATGGTTGACATTGAAGCAGAGTAACATTGTATTGGTGAATTATTTTCCAGGTATTCAACCTATTAGTAGGTAGGGTTAATGGGGGCTACTATGATACAAAAATATACAATTTTCACTACATTTCCTTACCACCCACATAAAGCCATTTTATGAAAATACTGGTAGAAGTACTTAATTCGCATTGGACAGTCCATTTACGAGTGCACAAAAAATGTAGTCGCGGTAGGTACCTCAATGGTTACAAAAAATATTAACGATGCCTGGTGGGTCTAATTTGATACGATGATAGGGCTACAGTGTTATAGTTTTGTATTTCAACTGATATCGTTAACAGGAGTAAGAGGAGGATAAATTAGTACAGCTCTGGGGCTAATGTAGTATCAGTCATTTTTCCAAATTTTTATCATTATCCACATGAAAGATAGGTACATCAAGCGTGACTTGATCGTGTTTTTTTCTCTCAAAAATAACGCCATGAGAAAGAACAATTGAAGTTCAGTTTAAACTAAGTAGTTTCATTGAAAAAAATTAACTTCTTGCACATTTTCAGAAGCCCCTTTGTTTGTATCACAATAGCCCCCTATATGTAACGTCTATTTATCTCGTGATGGTCAATAATTGTGAAGTTTTCAAATGCAGAAACCTAAAGCTATCTTTCCCCAATAATGATGGAAAATTAAAACATATCTAATTTAATAAACAACAGAGTTAGAATAAAAGTTTAAACTCAGTCACTGAACTTTCTTTTTTCATAATAAACCCACTGCTGTTGCGTTTACTTTTCATTGTCCACTTACCACGTAAAATAAGTAATTTTGTTATACCCAACAAGTTTTTGGCTAAAGCACGTAAATAATTTTTCTAGTGTACCAAATCAAGTAGTCTCGATTGACCTTACTATTTTATATTTTGGGACAAATATTTTGTAGGTAAGTAGGTACACTAGGTATGTTGAGTTCATAAGGTAATTACGATAATTTTCAATTACTAGTCAAATTTGAATGTACCTATTGAGAATATACCAAAATTGTTCAAACTGAATTCTAAACAGGTACTTTATTAAATTTTACGTAGAAGGTGACTTGTCTCAGATAGGTATTCGTATCACTAATCTTATCAGTTTTGATAGGAACTAATCTTTTTTTAACCTACTTCCTTTTTTAAAAATGTTATTATACAAAGAATAACGCAATGAAGATCATAGTTTATCTATGTTTATAAATTGTATTCACCCCCAAGGTTCCAATAAGTGAAACTCGAAATGAAAGAAATCGCCATGTAAGTATTCTTGAAGGACTCAAACCTAACTAACGATCCCATGACAAACAAATAATTAATAACGATGACAATTAAAACGAGAATCTGAAAAACAAATTAAAAGTAATCACCCAGACGAATTTTCTAGAGAATATTGCTTCAAGATTTCAGATTGTGAAGCCGGTTTTATATGCAGGGTAGAATACATACAAACACTACCTGACTACCTGTTCGCATGGGCACAGTTTATAAACATATCACGAAGGTACGAGACGTGTTTTTGATACCTGTTGCACTACCTACTTGCCGCGGGCGTAGACGAAGAGTAAATCTACCTACTAGCGATATCAAAAAACAGGAGTAGTCTTTTTTTGTTGTTTACCTTTATTAAGCTCTCTCCAAACTCGTACATGGCATTCTGGGACATTATTGCAGTAGACATATTCCTCTTTTAGCACCCACACTTTTGTTGAAATATTTATTCAAAGTACGCACAACACACCGATTCTGCTTTTGAGGAAGACTCGCTTTTTGTTTTTTTTTACGAAAAATGTGCGCTATTCCACGACGCAGTAATCGCGTGCTAACTTCACAACGCAATCTCTGTGACTGAAAACTCGATTTCACAAGTTGTACGTACGTCGTTTAGTGGTTGCTCTGTTCATAGCCTCCTACTCCGTTGACGGGGTGGGGGACGTTTGATCTTTGAATTGGTATACAATGGCGACGTTGCCACATGGACTATTTCTACCTACATTTCAGATTTTCCCGGAATTACAAATATCAATTGAATACGGTACCTGATCCGGCAATCTTTTGATTGAAATCATGTATGTTGAGGATGACTATGATTTTTCACTTACTTACAAGTTTCTTTTTTAGTTTTACGGTGTCCCGAATAAATATGAGCAGGTATTATTTCAACAGTTTTCGTGTGAAAAGCCATTAGAATTAAGTAATCGTATTATCAGTTTTATACATAGAAAACCCAGAAAATGAACTAGGAGTATATATAAATAGGTAAATAACAGGACATATTTTAATCCCGATCGTGAAACGTGTGAATTTCAATAATTTTACAGACTCTTCATTAATGTTTAGAAATAAAAATACCTAATACTGAGACTATGTTTTATTTTATTGCAAGTCCATTTTGAAATTTTAATTCGTACCTACCTAATTTGTTGAAATGTCTGAATACCTACTGAACTAATTGGCTCGATTAATTGTTCCTTAGTTTTAATACATGCCATGACATTAGATAGTTACTTTCAATACAACTGTTTTATTACTGTTTATTCGATTGATTTTGGGCATGTCATGGTCAATACACAATATCTTTTTAATTCAATCATTGCATAAAAAATGCCTATACATGGTATTTTGTGAGAAATAACAAAGTTTAAGTCTACTTTCGGTATAACCGGAAATGGCTCATCTGTCAAAAGATTTTTACTAAATTTTGCATATTCAGTTATCCCTTGGTACAATTTTTAAGTGGTTTTATTGAAATGCAATGACGGATGGGTAGGTATAGAACGTTCATGGAAAGCTTTCCGAGAATCATATATCCTGAGGTGCGTTTCAATTTAACGTCTGTCGTCCGGTAACGGACGATGTATGACGTCATAGTTGTTTCGACGGGCGATATCTGTCGGATTGAATATTGAAACGCTCTCCTAAATCGTGGGGTAAATAGTTGACAGTCGGCCGTTCCACTCAAGAATTTTGAAACGATGGAATGAAGTTGTCGGACAAGACGTTCTAATATCGAAACGCTTCATAAGAAAAGTTATACGTCGGACGCACGTCCGACGTAATATTGAAACGCACCTCTGGTATCATAAGCCTATATAGTTCTGACCATCATCAATTACGGAATCTGTGTTAAGGGTTCGTCTCGTTAACACTCTCCAAACGACACACAATTTTATACAGAGAACAATTTTCACAGCAAGGTAGAATCAATGCGAAACCTCTCTTCACAGGAAACATTTTTTGATTGTAAGCTTCCCGCACTATTAAACAGGAAGTAGGTAACAGGAAACCAAAATAGGTATAATTGTACGATAGAAAAAGTGCGTGCAAGTTCATTTGTCAAAACAGTATTTTTTAATAATTTTGTATGGATCAAACTGTATAATATAATCTTTATGTATGCACCTTAGGAATCTTTCGAAATTCAAATTGACAAATTGTGCTACATTAAAAAAGTACCATAGCTCTCTGCTGTAGATATTATAACGGACTCTCATTACGAGATGCCTATTTATACATGGATTTTTTTTAAATTTATAGTATACAACACGACTGTTGCGGATTAGTTGTGTGAATGTGAATTTTAGGTAGTAATATAGTCAAGGCCCACGTATTCTTGATAAGAAACATACAGTCTACGCTGATGAGGAACTGTTCCATAGACGTTCTTGAGCAAAGTGAGAACGTTTTTCTACGTTCGAAGTCTTAGAACACTGTAGAATGGGCGTAGGCAACAAAATAATTGAGACAATTACCAATTTGAATTGGGCTTTATAAAAATTATTAAATGTATTCAAGTTTTAAAATTGTTTGAGGAAACTACGGTCAGGTATAGTAACAATATAATTGTTCATCTTTGTTCCTGGTTGTTGGTTTTTGTTTTTCATGTTAATTGGTTCAATTTACTATTAGTTATGTGTCACTGTAAAACTCAGTTGCATCATATCAGTACCGATACCTTTATCTGCTTGGCACACACGAGCTTGTTACTTTCTAATTGAATATTGTGAAGTTATATATCATTATTTGATATAAACCAATAAAAAATAAAAGGTTCCATCTGAAATGTTGACACTATTGTAAATTTGTGGTTTTGCATATTTCAAACACGATATTTTGTAACTGAAAAAACCATACGATCCTCTCATCATCTATGAAATTATTTATGTAAAACTTATAAGCAATTTCTTCCGTAATAGTCCTGATTGCCATTTCATCGAAAGTGGTCAGTACACTCCTCCGGAAACAGTAAATTATTAAATATTCTCTTTCATATTTTTCATGCATATTTGTGATGTTTCGCTTATATACAAGACAAGCTCGCTCAGTTCACAGAAACACTGCAGAAAGGTTGGCGATCTGTCTCTGTTTCATGGATATTTTCTGAAGCATCATTAAAGCTCAATATATAAACTCCGCTGCCGTTGCTACAGTTGACGCAGCCGTTGCAGAGGTGCGTTTCAATATTACGTCGGACGTGCGTCCGACGTATAACTTTTCTTATGAAGCGTTTCGATATTAGAACGTCTTGTCCGACAACTTCATTCCATCGTTTCAAAATTCTTGAGTGGAACGTCCGACTGTCAACTATTTACCCCACGATTTAGGAGAGCGTTTCAATATTCAATCCGACAGATATCGCCCGTCGAAACAACTATGACGTCATACATCGGCCGTTACCGGACGACAGACGTTAAATTGAAACGCACCTCAGTTGTGAAAAAACTTGTTAATTTATAAACTGACCGACCGCTGCACCAGCGCATGCGTATTCAGTATAGAATTATATTTCAATTATATGAGGAGATGATTTCAAAACAGTCAAAAACAACCATAATTGTATGTCACTCGCCTAGACTAATCGAATAAATAAAACCAGAAAACGCCGTATCTGTCAGAGATGAAAGTTGGTTATCTTCCTGCGGCAACTGCAGCGGCAACGTGTCGCTGCGGAGTTTATAAACAGTTGTACATATGAGCATTGTTCCACCGTTAGCGGTTCGATCGGGACTAACGACTAACCCGTCGAGATAATTCTGTACATCCCTTTGTCGTCACTTATGAGACATGCCGAATATCTCTTTCCCAAGTCTAATTTTTTCCGACGAACGAACCAGCTTTGGACCTCACTGCCTTGGTAGGTGAGGCATACAGCCTGCAGAAATTCAAGAAGAACGCCAATTCTTACCAACAGCTTTCCCTCGGCTCTAGCGATGTTTTCTGAATATTAAGAATGATCGTTTTCGTGGATACCAGCACATAAAAAAACGAACACATTATCATTGTATTTCTTTGCACAGTAGTTAGATGCAAATAAATATCTGGAAATGATAAGATTGATTTAATATGAAATGAACGATTCTAAATATTTTAAACACTTCAATATTGTTACGAAAATATCCTACGCCATTGCCAGACGCTTACTAGAACGCAATGTACACAACAGCAACGGCTGTGTTATCCCGATATCCTCATGACCAAGTAACTTTTTTCGTTTACACATCTAGGTGTTATCGACGTTCTCGATGATTGGAATATTATATTATTAAACAATCAAGTTGAACGCAAGTTGAAGTCGAAGTAGAAGGTTGTCCTAAACTAAAGACAAGTTAGGTTAGAGAATAGACTCCAGGGTATTTTAGCATCGAATTCAAGCTAAGTAGTTAATTTCTCAGAGTTTGTTTATTGTTAAGTGTGTACAAACGAAAAATAATTGATCCAGTTTCTCTTTGCATATCCTAGCAGTTGGCGTCAGAAGTAGGATTATTGGGGAGGACGTTTAGGAAGTTTCAGTACAGGAGTACCAAGGAATTTTTGGGAGAACCCAAGGAGACCGGAAACCATTCATGCAAAACCGTGTGAATACCCAAATCAGTAGCTGCTTGCTCTGGAAAGAATTCACTTGAGGATCAATACAGAGCTTTCCACTGAAAATACCCTACTGTAGTCGCATCTGTACAGAATGGGGCAGTTTCAAAATAACCCGCTGAACCGCAAACACTGTGTTTGCCTTCTTGGTTGCATTGCCTCCTAGGCCACAATAATAGACAGATCTTATAAATAAATGTTGCATATTTTTTTCATAACCCATTTGAATATCCGCAACGATACAGAAAAACAAAAAGTACCTACTCAACTGGTAGAAATAAAAGAGAATGGATAAAAGGTATTTCCCCTGGGTGTGCCTTTAATAAAATGATGCATTTAATTTTAAACAACTGTTTTGCAACTTCTCAATCGCACTTACTATGAAAAAACACATTGAATATACTGATATCCCAAATATTTTCAGATGTTTCAAAGGTACTTTTATGAGGTACAAGCATGACATGACATGTTGGATTGCCTTTCCCTTTATGGCCAGTTATATTGGTCCAGTTGAACTACGGATAAACTAACCGATGGTTTAGAATGTGATTGACATTCCTCAAGTAATGTTTGAGAGTTTCACATTCTAACCATCAGCAAGTCGATCTGGAATTTAAACTGAACGTATACAACCGGCCCTTATTAAAGTTCTATACTGCGATACTTTAACTCACTAGTATTAAATAGGAAGAAAAAAATAAAAAATAAGAAAAATACTTTTCACGCGCTTTGCAGCATGCATGTCAACGTGTGTGGAACCATGAAAAAACACTTTTAATTCAATTTAATAATTGCCCATTAACTAGCTAGCTGCTTTATGATCTATGAGGTACAGATGTGACCTATCCTGGAATACTGATGCTCGTATACATGGAGACCAGCTCGTAAATTTACAGTAAAGCTTCCGGAGTCTATCTAAAAATAGAGAACTTCATCTCGTCGGTGACGCCTCTCTCACAAACTTCCGGAAAATTTTGGAGATTTGTTTTTTTAAAGATATTTCCATCGTTAAGTTTCATCGAAATTTAGCAGACAAGGTCATACCTTACATCCATTCTTGCCGTCCTATGAGACTTGCTTATGCTTCTTTCCCAAGACTCGTTCTTTTCAACGAACGACAAATCTTCTGGATCAAATTACTTATAGGTATGAATAAGTTACAATTCGTCCAATCCAGAGAAGGCGTCTCTCAGGAAGAATCTTGAGGTACTACAATATGACTATGATGCATGCTTGGAATGCCTACCGACCACCAGGGGTGGTGCTATGGGTTTCCCATGACTGAAAAAAGTATGCACCAACAAGTAAGTCGGTCAGGAGCGTTATCTATGACAAATAATAATAACAGCGCACAGGCTATGCGTTTGGTTACACTCCACGAGTGTTTATGGGGGAGTAATTAGTATTATTTCTTTTATACCCAGTTCTTTCAATCACTCCTACTCGTTTTCTCTAAAATTCTAAGATGCTTCGTCGAGACATAAAAAGGAAATGCTCGAAAACATTTGCATACCGGTAAATTGTAAATTAATGTATCTTTTTTCTGTGAAAACATTACCATACCGATGTAACAATTGCCAATCCGTAACAAAGCATTAAACGAAAAGATTATAGAAACAGTCTACTTTCACAATCAGTGCAACTTGTTGATTCGCTTTTCTACTGGATTTATCAAATAAGAATCCGGCAACGTCGCTAAGATACAACGTAGGACCAAAGTTGTTTCTCCTTAAAGATCAAAATGATACATTGTTTAAATTGACAACATCCGCGTAGTCTCGAGAGATTTTCAACCTTATAGGACATTTCATTTGGTTGTTCGTTTCGTTTTAATTGACTGTTTCATGTTTTGTTTTTCGTTTTGTCGTGAAATGATCGGGTATTTCTGCTTCTGCGCCAAAGAAAGTGAATCTTGTATATGCAGCATTGGGCTGTGGAGAGAGAATCCAGTTATTCTTAAACCGCTTTTTCAATTTGGGATGTGTTTACACTGATGGACTTCCAACTGAGCAGGCTAACTAATACCTACCTACCTACCTACTTGAACGTTTAGCATGAAAATAATAAATAGTACGACAGTCACAGAATGATAACACTATCAAAATTAAAAACTTCGAAAAGATTTTGAATATTTTTTATAATTACGTTTGGAGTGGAAAATATATTATCTCTGCTATTCTTATTTAGTAGGTTATTAATAGATAGACCTATTTGACTTCTTGAATCATGGTACGATAAACATTATTATGGAAGACAGAAATATGTACCTAATTGATATTATATACCTACCTACTACACAATGAAAGAAAATGCCACTTGGTAGGTAGGTATATCCAAAAAATTTCCAATTACCTACCTTCCTTTTGAGAGAGTGCCTGATCATTTATATAATAAAATAATATAACTCGAATGTGTTAGGGAGATAGATGCATGTTGGTTAGGGATAGGTAGGTAGGTATTAATATTTAATAAGAATTCAAATTCTGAAAAACGACACGAAAATTATGTACCTACCGACTTACCTCCCATATAATGCCCTTAAAATGTTGATGACATTCCTAAGCCGTCCTCTTACCATTTTCAACGTAAAAATAACATGTAACAAGAAAAAAGCAACTGAAAAAAAATCCCGGATCATAAATCCCATGAAAAAAATGTCCCTGAAAAAAAGCATTAGCAACCAAAATTACCAGGAATAAAAATTCCCAACTGAAAATGTATTCATACTTTGATTGATTGACACATGACACATGCATTTTTTGTTTTTGACTTCCACGTACTCATATGTCTACGCAAGGTTAGGTAGTTCCTTCTGAAATGAACAGACTAAAAAGTTACTCTACATAACGCACAAAAGAACTTATAGGTCGAAGTGCTTGTGAGGCTGCACAGATTGTAGGGGGGTCGCTACAATCTACAATCTACTCTACATACATTTTTGCGTTTAATTTCCAAGCACTCAAATGTCTAGAAGAGGTTTACGTTCTGGATCGAGCAAACTGAAAATTACTCTAAACACAATTTTTGTGTTTCATTTCAACGCAGTCATATGTTAACGTTAGGTTAGATTAGGTTAGGTTGGATTTTTTTGATATTAAGTTCTTTTTGAGATACAAAGTTCTGCGAATAGTAAAAATTATACTACCTCCTATTTATAGTTTTCAAGATTTATTTCTTGAGGATATTTCTTTCCTAGTGATTTATTTCGAGGAGTTTTTTCTGGGATTGTACTTCCGGGGAAGTTATTTTTTAGAATCTTTCGTATACGTTATGAGAATGATTTGAGTCGGTTATTCGAAAATGTCTCCTGGACGTCACAAAAACCTATTGAGGCGTTCAAATTAATGTTCTCAAAATGTCGAGGGCTATTCTGAGGACGTCCCTAAGCTGTCCTCCGGTTACACTTACCTACGTTCAGGGACGTTGATAGTATGGTTGTTTTCCATCATTTTAAACAAATATTCACATCAAGTACAACCTTAAAGTGTATTTATTCATCAGGTACAAAATGATATAGAAATATGAATGTGTTCAAGTACAAATGACGCATATTTTGCATAATATAACCAAATGAATATATTTCTATTCAAAGTTTTTTAAATAATAGTTTATTCATGCGTAAACTTTGATGAGAGGTTACCACATCAAAATAATAGTGATAATACTTATAAAATTATGCTTATTGGATTATGGATTTTTTCTGGAACAAAATTAAAAGTAACGAACAGTCGTTACCGACCGATGACGAACCCTTTACTCCCATATACACCTACTACGTAGGCTTATTATGGCAAGTACCTGTTAGAAAACAACTACTCCCCTGGCTAAGACCACGACGGGTATTGAATTAAATCTAACATATATTTGTGCAACGTTCCTCAAAGCATCATAGGACGCAGTTGCAAGTGCCCTCTATGACCAACTAACAGAATTATGTTTTGATTTGGACAGGGTGACCACCTGCAGACTAGTTTCGAGGTTGTTGCCTCTCATTAGTGCAAGGGTAGGTCAACACAGACAGCACTGAAGCCATCTGTTCTCCGTCCAAATCATTACGCACTCCGCTGGTTTGGTCAACTCTGGTTCACGCGGTGAAGTGGTTTCTAGGCCGCTCCACCTAGCGAGCAGAGGGAGAACACTCCGAATCTCCGGGTTAAGAGATTAAATCGAAGAAAACAGATTATTTGGAAGATCGTTTAGTAACGAACAGTCGTTACCGACCGATGACGAACCCTTTACTCCCATATACACCTAGTACGTAGGCTTAATAATTAAAAATAGTTGAAAAAGGACTTGACAATAAAAAAATTTGATGCCAATTGGGACTTAGTATTGACATTTACCCGACTAATGCAACCTAAGTAGCCTTTAACAAGGATCCTCAATCTCAAGACCATTGAAATAGATTATTGCTACGAAATGAAGTTTCTGAATGCAGAAATCCTGAACAAACGACAAAACGTTCATTACAGCTTCACAATTGACAATAAACTTATTTCTCGTTTAATCAAAACTGTATCCGGTACTGTTTTTATTAGCCTCATGATGAACATCGGTGTATACAGTGTGTCCCACTTTGAGAAGCAACAACCTCGTATTTCATTGAGAACAAAATATTTTTTTACTCATAATTACCAACCTTTATGTTAATAAACATTCGTATGTCCATTTTCCATTGGTAACTATGACCAACTTGAAACTTGAATAATTGGGAAAAGCAAATCCAGAGATAATAATTGTTTACTCTCTGCAATAACAATGGAACATTTCTGAGCACCTCGTGACAAAAAAAATACTTTCGAAATCAATTCCAAATTTTATTCTCTTATCACAAAATTCCCAAAATTGTTCAATGACCATCTGAACGGGGAAAATTTAGGGAAAACATATACTTGTATTCTTTTATCACTAAACTGATCACAATTCCCGGATCATGCATCTGTAAATACCAATATGATCAATCATTGTGAATTTGCAACTGCGAAAAAGGAAAAATTGATAAAACAATTACTTGTCAAAATTAGTCAATTTTCAGGATAAATATTTAGAAGTTGGACATTTGTCATTTACAGATGACTCGGGAATTTAAATCTGGGAGTTTTAGAGTGTTCTATACCACAATCTGATAGTAGTTCAGTTATAAAATCTGCCGAATAATAAAAATTAATAAGAGTTGATGATATTGCTAGCTATAGATGACACCCTGTTTATTTTAATTTTTGTTTTTTGGTAAAAACATGTTTTCTCAATTTTTCACTATTCAAGCGGTCCTAGTTTGCCATGGAAAAGTAATAATTTGTAATTTCCGGCAGTATTAATGGAACATTTTTGTGAATGTTGTGACAAAAGTGGAAATTAACCAAACATAATCAATGACAAATAATTAATAATATAGCCAGCCACAGATGACACCCTGTATGCTCAAATAATCCAATTATTGAGATCTCGCACTTTTAGGATAATCTGAACTAGAATTTGACAAATTCTTCTATTTCAGTTACATTCATCAGTTTTCCATTATACTCTGTTGGATTGTGAATGAAATAAAAAAAATGCAGTAAGTGCATTCACATAGTTCTGTTTTGTTTTTTTGCAGTCTAAAACATCTGTAGAAATTTCAATGATATTTTTCAATCAAGGAATATACACACATATTATTGTTCTAGATGTACACCACTGTCGCAAAATGCAAAACATTAATTTGAAATATTACAAAGCCATCCATGTAAATGTTTATCGTATCAGTGGGGACATATGGTTAATGTATTCGATATTTACACTGGTTCGAGTTTTAATTACATCACTCAGTTTACAAGCTATGAAGAGTCCCGAGGGATCTTCTAAACATCTGAGTGCCCGATGACTAATAAAAACATGTGAAACTGGGATTCTTTGTTTTGCTCATGACATTGTGAAAAATATAGTTACTATAGTATTTTTTGAAGTAGTAATAAAGTAGACTTGATAACAGAAGTAGTAAAAATAGATGTTTATTGAATAAATTATATTAATGCCCTTTGGAAATAAGTTAATTTTCTGTTTTATTCAGCTTAGCATTACCAACGAGATCGTATTGGATAGACGAAGAAATAAACAAACCAAAGTGGCACCGAAATAATGCAAATGTTTCCTAGGCAAATAACGCAAGCGATTGGCATAGATATTCGGTTTGTTTTGTATGCAAACGAAATATCTGGATAGATATCCTACTCAATACATGTTACGAACATACATATGTTTATCTTCAGTTTAAAGTAAGATTGAGTGGAGAGAAAAAATATTCAAATTTAAATTCAACTATACTGCCCGTTGTTAGTACATTTTTCTATGCAATAAGGGGTACGTTGGCGTACGTTTAACGTACTCCAAGTTGTATGGTGATACCTACTAACATATTATTGAAATATCCTTTGCTATCATTAAAATAAAATCACTTAAAATAATATTTAAATCTATCAAAACCATGTTCTGCTCTTAATTTTATTATGTAGCACAGCAATTATTTTTCACATATATATATATATATATATATATATATATATATATATATATATATATATATAATTATGTTCTTCTTTTATTGTAGAATTACTAAATAGCTGATGATGGATCCATGTAGGTCCGAAACATGTACTACTATGTGACTGTCAACTGATTGACAGCCGTTTTACCATCTTACTGCACCAGATGGATATTAAATTGTGGACACGACTTTTCGTTTTACTGATTTGTAGATCCAAAAGTGGTGAAAAGTGCATTTTTTCTAATGGAACACCCTGTATATCATCAAATATCGTGAAGGAAAATTGAATTTTCTTTCAAATGATGTTCCTATACCTAGAGAGTCAGGTTTCCGAAATAAAGGCAAGTTTTCCATATAAATTGATTGGATTATTTTGCCATATTTTGTATTAGGTAGATGTGAAATATCATGGAATATGTCATTATGAAAATTCGAAAATTAGTACATTAATAATAAAACGTTTGCGCGTTCATTAACGTAAATTTGATTAGAAAAGAATCAAAATGGAAGACAATAATTATTCAAATGTAAATCTGATTTGTCCCATATTTCTAACTGTTCATTGGATATTGATATTTTGTTATTTTTTAACAACAGTCTTCTCCAAAACTAACCAAAACTTGAAATTTCAATTCAGATTTGAACAAAGTATGCTTGGTTCGGTTTTTCATCTCCACGATAATTTTATCTCCGATTCAGGGTATTTGAAAAACGTGTCCTTAAGCAGAACTCAATTTTATTTCAATGAATACATTTTTTTCTATTAATTCGTGCTAAATTTGGATGAAGGTCATTAAATTTCCGGCACGTTCTGGAAATATTTTCTTGGCACTCACCATGAATATAAAATAAATTTAAAATATCTGCATTTGAACATGCATTATAATCCATTTTCTGACACAATTGAGTCCACTGCTTGTCAAACTTACAGGTTGATTTGCTCTTTTCTGGTCACGGCATGCTACAGATTATTTCAATAGGGCAATATTACCTATTTCGAATCTGGTTATTGAAAATGATAGTAGTGTGCCGTGACCAGAAAAGAGCAAAGCAAACTTTTAGTTTAACAAGTCGTAATTTTCATGGTGTTTCTGTCAGAAGAAAGCATTAAAAATGAATTATAATGCATATTCAAATGCTGATATTTCGAATCTGTTTTATATTCAGGGTTAGTGCAAAAACATTATTTCAAAAACATGTAGGAAATTCAATGAACTTACTACAAATGAATAGAAAAAAAAATCAGAAGAATCGAAAGGAATTATGCTGTGTTTGGGAATGTTGAGGCGTCCAGAGGTGATCCTTCAAAAACGTGTTGATTTCTGTGAATGGATTTAAATATGGACTCATGAAAATCCAAATTTCCTTCAGAAAATTATACGGAAAATATTTGAATAATATGAGAACAACAGTTAGGAACTTTTCGGCAATTTGCCGCTTCATGTATATCGAAATTGTTGGTAGCAGTTGAAGGGTGACCCCCTCACTGTAGACAAGAAGTGAACAGAGAACTGACTGCAACCTTTAAAGGTCGGTGGATAAGACACTTGGGTCCACGCCTTGGCCACCGCGATACCCAGATCAAACTCTTCTAAAGGACTAGGATTCTAGGTATCGATAGAATTTGCTGATATTTTAGTATGTTACGCCAAAGGTATGTCAGATTATTAATTGCACGCAACGCGACCACGATAATAATTGTATTAGTTGATATCAGAGTATAATAGAAAATGGAAGGGGTTTCTGGGTATTGATAGAATTTGCTCAAATCTTAGTATGTTATACCCAAGGTGGATGAGATTGATAAATTCATCCTACGCGACCACACTAGCAAATGCATTAATTGATATACAGAGTGCAATAGAAAATATAAGATAGGTTTCTATAGGTATTGATGGAATTTGCTGAAATTTTTGCATGTTACACCGAAGGTATATTAGATTAATAATCGCATGGTACGCGACCACGATAACAATTGCATTAGTTGATATACAGAGTGTAATAGAAAATAGAAGGGGGTTCTTTGTATCGATAACATTTGCTGAAATCTTAGTATGTTATACCTAAGGTAAATGAGATTAATAAATGCATTCTACGCGACTACGATAAAAATTGCATTAGTTGATGTACAGAGTGAGAGAAAATATTAGGGTGTTTCTAGTTATCGACAGAATTTGCTGATTTGAGTATGTTACACCTGATGTATATATTAGATTTACATTTGCATTCTACGCGAGCACGTTGGCAACTGCATTCGTCGGTATACAGGCTTTCATAGACAATATACATTTCTTCTCACGTAATGAGCTATCAAATACATCAACTGTAACATTTTTATCTATGAATTTTCGTTTGAACCAATGTTCCTCTTTATGAATGACATGCAAGCCTCGCCACAAATAATTCTATGGTGCTCAGTACAGGCATGGTAAGAAAGTCCCGTCTGTTTGTGTTCTGTTATTCCTTAGATTAAAGAAATAGGAGCTGTAACCAACTGCGCACCCTGCCAATTTCTCCTGATATCTCTACTCCTAGGCTTCGCCAATAATATCGTATAACCCTTCTAACGTACTTTCTTCAAGGATGTGACCGCTTGTCACTGTTCGTCTTTTAGAGGTTAATTTTAATGTGAAGTAAAATTTTGCTCAGAAACATGTTTTATTTCATGTGTTTCTAGAACTTCTATCATAAAAATTGTCACAGTGTGTTTTGAATCAAAGCAAATGGTTCTTCAGATTCATAAAGGTATTGAACGAAACTCATCAACCCGGTGCAGCAATTTCTCTCTACAAGATATTTTTTTTAGTCTGACTTCAAATTTTGAAATATTTGATTCATATAAATTTCCAATTCGTTGAATATTTTGGTGCCGAGGTACAAATGACTCTTATGGTAGAGAGAAGTTCGATGTGACTTGGGTGCCAGCAAATCTCTAGCTCTAGTAGGGTATGTATGGACTTGTTGATTCGATGTAAATATACACACATTTTCAACACACATACAGCTCATATACATATAGAGACCAGCAACTATAATTATTTAGGATTTTCTGAATGTATTTCTACCTGTCTGTCGCTAATTCAGCTGGGAAATATTTCTGAGTGCATACTTTTGCAAAATGAATACCCTTTCAGCAGAAGAGCTTCTACCTCAGCTTAAGGTTTTAAAACGTAGATGTAGATGACAGCCAATAGTTGCATTATACAGTTATCAGAACTTCCTTCCTCAGTGATTTGACATAAATCTTAATGCATAACAATTTTTACAAAATTTATCATACAGTGTCAATATGAGTACTCCAAGTCAGTCCATAATTTAAAGTGAGACCAAGCATTTTTTTACTTAGTTGGAGACTTTGAATAATGGATTTCACAATCGTGTACTAGCTTGGTTTCATCTCATAATCAGAAGTTTTCGAATAAAGAGATTCTGCTTGCTCTCTTTGAAACATGGTGAAAGGAATTAGCTTGTTGAGTAAGAATATATTTGAGAATAAATCAATGCCACAATATTGTTTGATTAAATGAAACTTGTATTGGAATAATCGTACAGGGTGTAAATTTGAAAACATTCAATGCGAATATCTCGCAAAATAAAAAAGTTAGAGAAACTCCGTTTGGCACAAATGCTAGAGTTAGGGGGAACTAGAACCACCATATTTTAATGAAGGGATGAGTTACCCCTTAGGCGCGACACACCCCAACTTTAAAATGTCAAATAGCACTACCTCTTTGTGATACCTCAAAAGAAAGGTCTCATAGTAGTAGTATCCATCTGTACAATAATTTTTTCCACATAGAAATATAAATTCGAATAAAATGAAATGTATTGTGTTAAAAGGATATTTTATTTGACCCGATGTTCAAAATGCATTCCATTCTGTTGTAAGTAATAATAGTATAATCGATTTTCAAATTCCATCCTAACATTCCGCAATAATTCATTGTCGAAGATCTTCTATTGAATTAGGTTGTGTTTTGAATACCACGGATTTCAAATGTTCCCAGAGAAAAAAATCGAGGGGTGTTAGATCGGGAGCACCATTCAAAAATTGCCTGACTAGCAAAACGTAGTGGGGTGGTGCTCCGTCGTGCTGAAAATGTATTACATTTTCATTGAGCTTCCTATTTCCGTCAATGTCCAACTGATTATATATTTCTGCAACAATTAAAGGTTGAATGGTGGTGTCTAACATTTCTAAATAAGTATCGCCATTAAGATTGCCATTAATAAATAATGTCCCAATCACTGTGTCGCCTAAAATTCCCGCCCAGATATTTAATTTTTCTGGATACTGCGTGTGGGGCCGTTCAAAGTATTACGAAAGCACTATAGGGGGCAGGAAGATGGTCTATGTGTAATGAAAAGATCGCCTACCAGGAGAAATCTCAATTACTTCAGAAGTTAACTAAATGGAAAAACTAATGCAGCGAATGCAACGAGTTTTATATTTCAACAGAAAACTGACAATATCTTCCAATGTGTCAAAGAATAACTATATCAAAAATCAGTCAGAAAACGAACTTCAACGATTTCAATACAGGAACTTCTGATTTCCAACATACTCCCACCTTGAGTCACATTAGACGAGGTGTGACTCAATTAACCTTTCCGGTTTTCTTGTAATTCTCCCTGAGCGTGTAACAACAGAAGGTTCGATGTCTCCTGTATTGCTTTCTTTATTTCTTCTTGTACATTGTTTCTTCTTGGCTACATTTTCTTTCCGCAGCTGTTCTTTAAAATCTTGCATTTTTTCATGAGAAGTGATTTCGAGCGGATATAATCTATGGATTGGTCTAGTTAATAATCCTGATGAAGTTTTCAATCGAACGACTCGAGTCTTTCCATCATTTTCTGGAAATGTATCAACTACTACTGCTAGAGGCCAGTCCTTTCGTTTTGTGAAATCACTTCCTATTAGAACAACATCTCCAACTTTTATATCACTAGAAGAATATTTCTTGAACCGTAGGATTAATTATCCTAGGAATTTTTTTTCGGAATCTTCACATCAACTCTTCTTTGAGTTTTATTCTATATCTCGTTTGTTCAAGCTAATGGCATCAATATTGTCAATATCTGGTACACCGGTATTTCTCAAATCATGTAAAAACATTGATGGTGTCAGTGGAGTTAGATCTGAAACATAATCAGAGACATAAGTCAGTGGTCTGGAATTCATCAATGCCTCACATTCACATAGCGTAGTTGATAGTTTTCCTAAGAAGGTATTTCAAAAGTCTTATCAACCTTTTCAACCAGTCACCCCATCATGCACCGGTTGGGAGAGAAAATTTCCAGGTGAAACATTTGCCTTTACTAAACTCAGCAATTTCATCCCAATCGATTTTTGCAAATGAATTATCAGCTCCTACAAAATTTGTCCCGTTGTCGCTGTATACAACAACAGGCCTTCCTCTCCTACTTATGAATTTTCTAAATGCTTGAAGAAATCTGTCTGTGGATAAAGTAGACACCAACTACAAGTTCACCGCTCTAAACACTGCGCACCTGAAAATACAAATCCACACTTTGGTGTTCTTCTGTACAAATAGTGGTTCAGCTAAGTCCACTCCAATAATCTCAAATGGAGCAACATCTGATACTTCATATTTTGGAAGTGTTATAGGTGTCGCATCAATACTTTTCACATTGTATCTTCTGCATCCGACACATTTGGACACAATAGATTTGATCGTTTTCCTACTTCTGATTATCCAGAATTTTTCACGTAAAATACTCATCAGTCCTTGTGTGCCAATGTGACAATTGTCGACATGAAAGTCATGAATCATTCTGAAAACAACTATGTGTTTCGAAGGCAATATTATAGGATGTCTAAAATCAAGGATATCGTCTCTTTCCGAAATTTTAGTTTTGAGGAGAATTATTCCTTCTTCGTCTTCGTATGTTCACAAAGAAGGCAGGCTTGCATATTCTATTCCGTTGAATGATTCGCGCTTAATGAACTTCAATATAAAAATTTCAGCATTCTGAATTTCCTCGAATGAAAGGTTTGGTTTTTCTCTTGTTTGCGGCAATTATTTGCAAACCTTCAAACCCATAGTACCAAGAGTAATCGGTTTCAGTATTGAGGTAACAAGATATCGTGTTTCTTGCCTCTTTCACAACAATGGAACAATCAGGAGTGAATTCTTCTTCAGGCCATTGACTTCTCTCCTGCAGTAACCATGAAGGTCCCTCCCACCATTTCGACTCCAATAACTGCTTTGAGGGGCAATCTCTAGAAGGTAATGCGGCAGGAAGAAGGCTGACAATTTTCTAAAACACTGCTCAGATGATGTTGTATCACTGCACCAAGAAATGGGCTGCACTTAACCCCAAAAACTACTCTACTTTGTCGAAAGTGAGTAGGAAGACCATTTTCATCGATCCAAAGAAAACGGAGTACATCTCTAACAGAATGAGCTAGGCTGATCTGCAGAAAAGCTTTCCTAATGTCAGCAATTACCCCAATTCGTGAAAATCTAAATCTTAAAAGAATAGAAGGGATAAGATCAGGTTAATGCCCTTCTCTAAGCATTGATTCAGAGAAGGGTGTCCTTTTTCATTCGCTGAATCGTCGAAGACTGGTCTGATTTTTGTTGTAGAACTGTTCAATTTTACGACATGGCGATGCGGAAGATAATGACTGACATTGTTCACCTTCTTTTCAGGAACATATTCTATGATACCTTCTGTCAGCCATTCAGTGAAAACTTGATCATAATCAGCGTAGAAACCTTCATTTCCCAGCATCAGTAATAAATTATCCAATCTTCAATTCGCTAAATTGCAATTCCTAGGTAGAGGTGGATGACCTTCGATCTAGGGCATAACAACTTCGTATCTACCTTTATTATTGATTCTGACAGTCTTTTTAAAATGTTCAAATATTGCAAATTCCACTTCTTTTCTGGACTGTTCTTCAGAGGGATCATATATACCAAGAATATCAAGGCTCCACAGATCGGATATTTTATCAGATTTACAAAACATGGAGATGGTCA
Source organism: Chrysolina oricalcia (assembly GCA_944452925.2). NCBI lineage: Eukaryota > Metazoa > Arthropoda > Insecta > Coleoptera > Chrysomelidae > Chrysolina > Chrysolina oricalcia. The sequence goes on from OX101819.2 coordinate 39,205,853, forward strand.
TCATAGCCATCGAGTTTTTGATAGCTAAACAAGATGTCGTGACTTTTCCCAGGAGAGTCCATCCAAGAAATGTCTCTATAGCAACCAATCCGCATTTCAGATTGTACTTTTTTCCTATGAAAAGTCTTCCGGCAATATCTGCATCAATCAGTACTTCAATAGGATCTGCTCTTGTATCTGATAGTTCTATGCTGAGTTCTTTCAGTTATCCCATCCAAGGACCTTCACCGATAGAAGTAACATTGCTACAGATTATGGGCTGGTCAAGGGCTTCAAAATTGCATGCATATCGTTTGTTCAAATTTCCCAGCCTGACTTTATATCCAGTATGATTGATAACTTTTTACTGATCTCCTACAAAAATTGCATGTATCATAGACTTCGTCCCAAGTTGTTCATAACCCATTGCAGATGCGGTAAATTTATTTATGTACGATTGATGAGATCCTGTATCTATTATAGCTCTCACTTTCCTGAAACTTCTATCACTGCTCAATTCTACAAGGAGTGTTTGCAAAAAACCTGATTTTGTGTCAAATTAGAAAGATTTTCAACTTTTGAATATTCTTCTCTCTAGGATGATTTATCAGAATTTTTGTCAACAAGTGGTATCTTGGACTTTGGACACATCAATGTAACATGTCGACTTTTACATTCTTGGCATTCTAATTTTAAGCAGATGTGACAACACACTTTAGATGACAAGATCTTCTTTTTTCCATCGATATTCATCGCACCAGTTTCTGTGCAGTTTTCACTGGCATGACTACTTTTGCAGACTACGCATCTCGGAGATCTTTGATTATTGATGAGATTAGATGCAGCTGGAATGACTGATTCTTTCAGTACATTACACTTTTTTTTCAGGTCAAATGATGTTGACAAAGAATTTTTTTCTTCATCTTCCTCTTCTTTATTAAGAAACTCCATCAAATTCTTCAATCGGAATGTCTCAATTCCAGGGGTTGTTTTTGACTCCGTACTAGTCTGACTCCGCTGCCATATTCTCAAGAGATCTTCAGGTAAACACGATTACACCAGTGGAAACAGCATTGCAGCATACTTGTCGGAAGAGACTCCCAAAGTTTCCAAAGACTGCAGCTGACATTCAAGTTTGTCGTGAAGTGCACCTATACTAGATTTGACTTTCAGATTGTTTAGAAACTAGTTTTAAAAGCTCTCGAACAAAAATTCTACTAGTAACTATTCCTTTCCAAACCTTGATTTCAAACTTTCAATCACTATGACACAGTTTTTGGTGCTAGGAGGAAAGCTTTCAACCAATTGTCAGGCACAAGATTTTGGAATTGTAGCCTGAATCAAGTATTGAAACCTATCTTCATTTTCGATATTTTTGTCACAGTCAATTCTCATGAACTGGCTCCAGAATGGTATCCAATCCTTGATATCACCTCCAAATTTTTTAAATTCGATACGCGGAAGATGCAGTTTTGTCTTCGAGGCAGAATAATGACTTGATTCACTTGGTGGATGACCAGAGCTATGGTTTGACTCCTTGACGAACCTCTGTTCAACTTTATACTTCAGTTTATTGTATTTGCTAACAAATTCATAGGATTTTAGCACTTCAATATCTTCATCACATCCATCTGCAAGTAACAGGTAATCGAGGATCTGCTTTCCAAAATAAGGAATATCTTCCATTTTATTATCAAGAAGACGAAGATTTCCATGTATTTCAGTGAAGTCAGGTTCGGAGGATTCTAATTTTTGAAGAATGGCATGATACAGTTTCTCGAATCCTACTCGATGGATTGTCAAAACTCGTTGTGTCTTCTCCATTTGGAATCCTGGCAGGATCGCCTACCGGGCGTAAACTAAATGGAGAAAATAATACAGCAAATGCAACGAGTTTTATATTTCAACAGAAAACTGACAATATCTTCCTATGTGTCAAGAAATAATCAGAAAACAAACTTCAACAATTCCAATACAGGAACTTCTAATTTACAACACTGTGCTTTGCTTATTTTTGATGACATGGGGGTGGGGGTCCTAGATGGCGATTATGTCAGCAGATATTATTTACTGTTTTACACAATACGGCAACCCAGACATTGTCTATGTCTGAAAACAAAACGCATTTTCGGAGATTTCCGCAAACAATGTACTCAGGTATTCATAACATGTGCGTGAAAGCCAATACGTACTTGCTTCAAATTGTAAAATGTAGAAACATAGAATGCTGTCGTCCAAGAAGTGGCCTATTTAGATTACTAGACAACAGGTTTCTTCCACCACCAGTAAAAGTAGAACAAACAATTAATGACTTGGTTTTGAATGATAGAAGGCCATTTCTCAATCTTCCAATAAATTTAACTCTTCGCTAAAATGCTTCACTCAAAGATTTCCTGCAAATGCCCTACGATTAATTTTGTCTGATGCTAAAATTAAAACTATCATGTCGAACATGCAAAACGTGTGGTCTTTATCAAAAAAGTAAACACGCACACTGATATGAAAGTAAGGCATATAAGAGTTGCTATTCGTGCTAATGAACTGATTATGCATTATTCAAAATTTAGAGCACAAGAGGCACTTTCCAGCAACGGAGTTTGAAGCCCCTGGGCTGCCCAGGAACAGTTCAGGTACAGCTCCTGTAGAGCTCTTCAGCGTTCCACACTTTGGAGAGCTCTACAGGAGCTGTGCCTGAACTGTACCTGGGCAGCGCAGGGGCTGCAAACTCCGCTGCTGGAAAGCGTCTCAGGATGTTGAACTCGGCTGCGCCTCATTCAACAAACTTCACGTTCATACAAAAAAGTCCTACTTTACGAACTTGTATCATAAATAGCTATTTTGAGATGCACTTTTGGAAATGTTCCTAATTTTTTCAAGAATTGGCGTTGCTGATGAGAACATCGAGCATTGAAACGGATGACCTAATTAATATAGTTACTCCTGACAATGGGCCTTGGTGGTCGTGATGGTAGAGCATTCGCTTCTCAACCGTAAGAGCGTGGATTGAAATTCCAGTATCACACGTCAAAAGGTGAAGGCCTCGTCTTTACTAGCTTGCACAAGTATATCGAAGATTTTTGGGGATTGGGCGTAGAGATGCAGTAGGTTGACGGAAAGAACAAATTTTTGAAGAACAAAAAATTACGCTGAACACTGCCAGGTTGGCTTTTTTGGGTTTTATTTGCGCAAAAGTTTTCAAAGTTAAACAATCACTATTTTATAATTATAATTCGATCCTACTTTATATCGTTTACATTCCTACCACGTTAATTAGTGATTTCACGGGTTAACAATGAATCTCTGAAAAAAAAATCATTTTGAAAGATTCGTTGAGTAGAAATATGGTTGTTGCTAGGATAAACCCCTAAGGCAGTTTCCGATGAAATTCCACCGACGACCATATGTAAATATCTGTCTGAGAGAAAGCTATAGATTGCAAATCACACAACCGAAAGTGTAAGCCAGTTGCAATTGAACTATTAATTTCACGTTGTAATTAATTGAATTGCATCAATCTATGCTAATTCTGGCAACTAAATAATTACAATTAACTTTATCAACTGTTCTAATAAACTATTGAAACTGCCAACTTCCAGTTTCGATATTTAAGTTTATATGAACAAATATTGGTATAGATGCTATCAAAGAGAACAAATTTAACTATTTACAATAGCATTTGGTTTGCGATGCAATGCGCCAGTGGCAGCAGCCCTCAACATCATTATAATAATATGACTAATAATTTTATATCTCTTTTTAAATGTATAAACTAGAAAGTATTTCTATGAATACAGTAATAAGTAAAGCTATGAATAATGTCCATATAAAATATCGCAATGCATAAACATATCACAAAGTAATATGATTTAACAAGAATAAATATAAAATCTGTAAAAAGAGAGATATGATCAAACATACATACTGGCGTTAAGAAAAAATGCAGAGAAAATCGAGAAAAAGGACAATTTTTCTCATTGTTAACCATTAATGAAGTCATCAGGCATGGTGTCGAAAGAAGATTTGGAAAATGTTGGATATCAGCTCTTCAGAAGCGGAAAATTGCCACTTTGTCATTTCGCAACACCTAATACAACAAAAAAAACAAAAGTTTTAGTTTTTCAAATTTGATTCTGATTCGGAAATGTCAATAAAAGACATACACCGACTCTCCTACGATGCTCCTTTGACTAAATTAGAACTTTTAATGCAGCATTTTTTTTGCCTGGAACTGCAGCCACTTAATAGGTATTAGATCGTGTAGATGAATAGTGTTTTTATTGAAGCTAGCAGTATAGAACGATGTTTTCCTTTGCCTCAATGACTAGTCTACGATGGCGTAGAAGGGCCACAAAGAATTAAAATTATGATTCCGACTTCACAACTCGGAATTAGCCCAATTCCGACTTCGTAACTCGCAATTAGTATCATTCCGACTTTTCAACTCGGACTTGAAATAATTCCGTCTTTGCAACTCGGAATTAGCCTAATTCCGACATAGCAACTCGCAATTAGTATAATTCCGACTTTTCAACTCGGAATTGAAATTATTCCGTCTTTGCAACTCGGAATTAGTATAATTCTGACTTTACAACAAAGAATTAGTAGTAAGTTCTTCAAGAATAGAACAATGTGAAAGCAATACATTCCCGGACGACAATGGAAATTGTTGGTCAAGGCGTCAAGCCGAGGCCATGAAATATGGAAATGTGTTAGTGTATAACAATTTAAGGACGGAAAATTTTTTCCCGGGACGTTTTTGATTCGGGGAAGAAGGCATTGTCGGAAAAATAGTATTTCCCCCATAGACCTTTCGTCATGTATCACATACCTCAGGTGTATGAAACTGAAGATTATATATGCCTTGTTGAAAATTATGAAATTATGGCTTGCAATGAACTTGCGATTTCCTTGCGATTCTGATTTATATAAATTAGCTTTGATAATTATGCAGGAAAAACAAATAACTTTGACACAAAATCATAACGATGGAATGGATTTGTCAGAAATATCGAACATATCGTAATTTTTGTTTATGAACCATATTGTAAGTTATTCTTAAAATGTTGTGCATGGTTATATAGATTGGTAGATATTGATTGAGCGAATGGTCGATTTTTTTATTTAAAAATAACCAGTCACAACGGAATATTCTATGAATATTCAGAATTTGATAGGGATGTTTTGCAAGGCATGTTCTTGGAATATATCATTCAGGAACATGTAACATCAATATTCTCTAAGAACCTTCCAGTCAAATCAAATCAATTCAAATTTTATTGAGTCCGATTCCTATTCACAAAAATTAGATTGGACGGGTCATAAAAACATCTTGGATAAAGATGTAAGGGGTATATAAAAGAAATAACAGAGTAAAAAGACAATACTGAAACATGGACAAGAATTAAATATGTAAACGAATTATGCGGCGCTAAGCGAGGTAAGTTTAAATAATAGAATAAGTACGCAATTATAGCTAATGGGCGTTGATATAACTTTCGAACTCTTCTACAGAGTAAAAGCATTCTTTTATAAAAAGTTTTTTAATTTGGTGTTTGGAAACCTCTAAACATTTTGAGCTCTTCAAAAAATAAGGAAGTTTGTTGCAGAGATCGGTGATTTTTTTTGGGAAGAATGTTTTGCTATGTTTAGTAATATATATTATTTTTATTTCTGGTAATGTGGTCGTGAGTATCACAATGTTTGATAAAATTATTTTTGTTGGTATAATTGTATGACATTGGTTTCATTATGTATATGGATGGTGCCGTGAGAATACTATAATTTCTGGAAGTATCTTTGCAGAAAGCTCTGTAGGATAGTCCGAAAATACGCCAAATGATTCGTTTTTGCAAAATAAATACACGTTTCATGTCAGAGGCTTGACCCCATACAACAATACTGTATGATATAGCTGAATATGCAAAGGCATTGTATACATTCAAAAGCGATTCTACGTCAAGCATATTTTTCATAGTCGAAATCACAAAGTAGCATTTTTTCAGCTTGCTGCATATGCTGTCTATTTGCTTTTCCCAAGAGAGATTGCTGTCTAACATCGTGCCTAGAAATTTGGTAAATTTGGATTATTCAAATGACCGCCCCTAAAATGAGATGTGTTTGATTGTTGGTGTTCTGTACTTGTTGTAGAACTCAATGCCCACTGTTTTGTTGTGCTTGATAATGAGCCTGTTTTTGAAACACCAGTCTTTGAATTATTTCAATAGAGTATCGATTTTTTTTGTTAATATTGTTTTAGAAGCATCTGAGACAATTATGCAGGTGTCATCAGCATACATAAGAACTTTTCCTACGCTTATATGATGAGGAAGATCGTTTATGAAAATCAAGAAAATCAGGGATCCGAGGACGCTCCCCTGAGGAGTACCAATATCATTCTCAAACTCGTCCGAGATGACTTTATCAATTTTGACCATACATTTTCTGCGCTCTAGAAATGAGATGAACCAATCATTTATAGGGCCGCGTATTCCTAGTTGGTATAATTTTATCGACACGAATGAACTCTCAACGGTGTCGAAAGCCCGAGTGCGATCAAACATAATAGATACCACTATTTCCCCAGTATCCATTCTATCTGTGATGTGTTGAATACACTGTATGGTCCCTGTTTCTGTTTAAAAACCAGTTCAGAAACCGTGTTGGTTATCGCTGAAAAGATTGAAGGTTTCGAGAAATTGAGTAATTCTTTTTGCAACTGCTTTTTCGATAATTTTCGAGAAGATGCTCAGAAGAGCAATGGGTCTATAGTTTTCAACATTGCTTGGATCGTCCTTCTTATGTATCAGTATCAGAGAGGCTAGTTTGAGGAAGGATGGAAATTTTCCTTGCGTGAGCGAAGCGTTAATACTGGAGCACAAGAAGGGTGCTATAATAGCACTACATGCTTTTATTACTGATACAGGGATTTCATCGGGGCCAGTGGACCTCTTATTGGGTAATTGTTTTATAATTTCAGTGATTTCATTTTCAATAACAGGAACAAAAAAGAATGTTTCACGCGTAGCCCGCCCTGTAGTGCAATTAATCGATGGTTCTGAACCGAAGTGGTCAGAATTTTCTCATTGATTACGTTTGACAAATAGTTTCCGAAGGTAGCGGTCATGTCTTCTGGTTGAGTTAATGTTTCACCGTTGTGACAAATTTCCCTGATTTTACTAGTATTTTGCTTCCCTTTGGTCGAGTTAATTATATTCCATACTGTATTGGTTTTGTGATTGGATTCATTAATAATTTTGCTGTAATGTGCCCTTTTTTCTTTCGTTATCTGCTTATCAACTTCTTTTCTTAACTGTTTAAAATGTTCTTTTATATTTTCATCGGGTACTCTCTTACGTAGCCAGTCGATTTCTCTGATTTCTTTCCTTTTTACGAGCAGTTGGTGAGAAAAAGTTTTTTTGTTATTTATTAGAGTGTTTTTTTTTGGAAGTCCGACATTTTTAAATGAATGAACAATAGAAACACCATACGAAATTTTCCAGAAAATTATCAAAAATTACATCAATGTCTTGTTCATAGTCGGTGTCAAAATCAGTTCGGGAGAGAAGATATAAGAACTCGGCTATGGAGTTCTGAGTGATATTTCTAAGCGTTCAGAGACAATTATTGGGTCCGCAGATCGTGGAAATTGGCAAATAGCTATTTGACCATGGTGATCCGAGAGTCCCGGGTCCAAGTTTTTTGTTTGAGTAAGATGTGGCATGTTCGATACAATAATATAATCTATGGAGGAGTAACTGGTGAATGTTGACGTTGTGAAAATTCTGGTATTCTCAGTTATTAATGAAGTCATCTCGTAGGAATTAAAAAGGTCAAATAACAATTTTGATTCTGAGCTGTTGCCGTATTGGTGTATATTGAAATCACTTCAACAAAATGAAAAACAATGTAACAGTCACGTCCTGAACATTCAATATTATATAAACTTATTTTTGTACTGAATAATCTCTTCTTTTCATACCTGAAAATATACTCAGATTATTTGAATATTCTTTTGAATATACCAGAAGATATTTGTGAAGTCAGAATTAGGCTAATTTCAAGTTGTGAAATCGAAGTTAAACTAATTCCGAGTTGCAAATTTGGAATAATTTTTTAAATTCTTTGTGGCCCTCCTACGCGTTCGTACTAATCTATACCGAAAACACATAAATTATCACACTGTATGTTTCAGAAGAGGTGGTGTGAAAATGCAATCTTCACTATTGTAAGAACATCCTTTTTAAACAGAAACATCCTCAATTGAAAATTGAATCAATACATGACTCCTCCAGAGGAGTCATGTATTGATTCAATTTTCAATTGAGAATGTTTCTCTTTAAAACATGAATCCGTCCCAAGAGAGGTTATCTTGTACGATGGAAAATAGCGACTAAATTCCAACTTTCAGTCGCAGATGTTTCCACAACTGACTTTATGAACATCCTGTTCATATTTTCAATGAAATAAACATCCTTTTATTATACCAACATATTTTACTTAAACACTACACTACTCTTTTGTTTTGGTACTACGCTTTTCGAACATTATTAAGTTCTAATTCTCAGCTTTTAATTACAAACAATAACCAGACTGACAATTGACAATAGTTAATTGTAGAAACTCAGTACTAACAATTAATAAATTATTAATCGCAAGTTTTTTCAATTGCAATTACACAATTACCGGTAAATGTGATTAGTAGTGTTGGTCAATTAGAAAAGATACTTGGAACCTGGACGTTTTAGTCATCGAGTTCTTCTGGTAAAGGGTGCAACATCAAAAAGTGTTCTACGTACTCAAGAACTCAGGTATGTAATTGTAACAGAACCCACAAAACTATTTTCCTTTATTTCTTATATAACGAGTACAATCACAAAGCTTCATTGGATTGTTCTCATTTTTAGCCTTCACCTATTTCATTATTTGCCAATTTGTTCTACCTACTGAGTAATATATTCCGCCCTTTCAACACATCATTATTACTATAACTTGAAATAATTTTGTTAGTTCGTGTGATTGCCTTGATGAAGAAAGGCAGTTATCATTTTTATTATTGCACGTGATGAGACAACTCACTGTCTAGGAATGTGTTTAGCATAGCTTTCAATCGTCTGGAGTTCTTGAATATCACCAATTCGTACTCACTTCCCTTAAGTTAACACGATGTTTTCTGAATATTGATTTCCGTTTTCGTATGAATCTACAATGCAGGAATATACTTTAAAAGTTATTGAGGATAGACAAAGGCATTGTTCTTGCACAAACAACGACCACTTATTGTAATGAGTACATAATTTGGGTTCAGAATTACAGACACATTTTACCAAGTCATTTTTAAATACAAATAGGGAAATTTTTGATTTGAACCAAGATAGCACAGAATATCCAAATTGATAAGAGAACATTCACAACGAATATGAAGTGGATTATACAGGAATATATTTACATGAACATTCCTGGGACTTTCTCAAAGAAGATATTGGAAGGATCACAAAATATTCCATTAGATGAGTCGTTAAATATTCCTATGGAATTTATCAGGGACAATCCCGCAAAATATCAATGATAATTCTAACAATAATCCGAAATATTCCTGGAATATTACTTGAATATTTCTGTGACTATCTCAGAGCGGACATTTGAATTGCCTTAAATAATCATTGCAATAATCATAGAATGATGTCGGGGCGTGGCGCAGTAGTTAGAGCGTCTGACTTTGGGTTGAAAGGTCCGGAGTTCAAGCCCCAGTTGCGGCTGGGATTTTTAAATTTAATTTGACCGATTAAATTATTCAAATCTCGTGACTGGACTGGGGTGAGTCCTGCACGATTCACTGTTGCGTTCCAATCAACAGTGCTGCTCCTAAGGTGGCGCATGTAAAGTAACAAGGCCTATCCAGAACACGTGGCTAATGACCATAGCAGTCGATGCCAGAACACCAAAAAAAATCATAGAATGATTTAATCATCTAGGAAAATATTTTCTTAATTGTCCAGGAATATGGTTAGGTTGTCTTCGAAATCGCTCAGAAATATGTTCTCAAAAGTATAAATATGTATCTCTCTGAAGCCAAAATTTACAAACAAAATGATTAACTCTTCTTTCTTGAAAAAAACGTGAAGACAGTTTAAGAATAAAATATTTTTATTTTACAAAGTTCACAAAGATGTTTTAGGAAGAAGATAACTGAAATTGGTATTGATGCGGAATTTCCTCCACTCTCAACTGGTATGATGTCAGATTTTTCAATACTTTACTTTGTGGGTATCGTCCCATTCCATTAGGATATGATGGGGTGTCTATGGTTTTTTCCCGCAGAACCTATACAGCCTAGCTTCCTGCGATGTTCTCAGAGTATACAGGTCCCTGTTACAAATTCTGTTAAGGTTTTGAGCTCGGCTTTGAGACTTCTGCTGAGACTAGTCAGTGTTTGAGACCTTTCTCGGTTGAAGTTGCCAAGGAGGTCTTTGGCTTGCCATAGACGAAAAGGTCTCGGATCCTTTCTTCTTATTGTATATCTCTATGCCCATTTTTTTCTGTTTGAGTAATTTCTGGTTGCTATCAGTGAGCACGAAGAGGGCGGTTTCCGTAGATCTACCCGCCTAGTACGCATGCTGTCCTCTCTAGACCAGTCCGACTGACTTTGGAAGCATTGGATCTCGGTATACACCCGAATACAAGACTTAATCTGGTTATTTGGATCAATAATTGTAGTATTCCCGCTTGTCTTCTCTGCGTAGGAGGGCTGAAAAAATGCCGTCGATTCCAGGACACTTAAATGGTTGGAAATACCGTTCAACGGCTGAAGACTGCATAAAGCTTTTGCTACCTTTCACTCTTCTCTGTTGAGTTTACTGCATTTTGTTCTGCCGACAAATTTTTTGGTATGCTACCTAGAAAGAGGGTCTCCAGTAAAAGAAGAGCTTCCGTGTAGCTGCTAGTTTTTTCTGTGTAGCTGTCATCTCATCATCTGAGTGCTCTCTACCTCTCGTCATGAAGGTGTACATTTTTGCTGCTGCATTGTGACGATTGTTCAACAAATAGTCCTGAAGCTCTTTCTTTGTGCTTTCCTAATTTATTCATTATAGTTTAATAACCTCTCGGTGTAGCCTACATTTCTATTGGCCATATTGAAGAGGATCTTATGAACATTTTTTTCCATTGACTTCGTCTATGGTCTGCTCGAATTTAAAGTGGCTATTTCCTTTGAATTCATTCTGCTCTAGGTTACATTTTAGAATAGTGGTTTATTTATCCCATTACGCATTCCTAGGGTTTCTTGCGAAGGTGGTTTCTTCTGAGAGATGGTTCTCTGAAACTCTCCACTTCCTCATGATTTTGCTGATGCTCAGGTTGCCGATCATTAGATCTAATACTTCGTGTCTGAACCTTGTTATAAAGGTGGGGGAGCAGCCCACACTCAATGTCTTTAGATTAGATGCAAGTATGAATTCAGGAATTTGCTCTCATCTCTTTGATTGCTGTCTGAACTGAGCTTGGATTAGATGTATTTTTGTACTACTTAGATTTTCTAAAATTTTGTATGAATTGACTTTATATTTTCGTAAAACTTGTGGGGAATTATCCCACTTGCATTATATTTTTCATACATTTTTCAATTACCAATTTATGCTGATATTTCACACATTTATATTTTGTAAATATTTCAATTTTATCTGGCAAACCTGGGTTTCCCCCTAATCGAGGCCTCTGTAATCGTATTCCTTAAAAACCTTAATGCGATCTTGCTCATCCGATTAGTCCAAGTAACATTCTTTTTCAATTATTCTGAAAAACTTCTTAAAATACTTTTGGGGATTTTTGGCTGTTAGAAGAAGAGAAATTTCGAACTTCGCTAATATTTAATTAGGTTGGTAATTCTTATCGTTATTTTACAGCCTCAACGCTTGACTGACATACCAAAGACAGTTGGATATTCGATATCGTACAGACATATTTCGCGACTTACCTCATTACAAGTTCGACCCCTCCTCGGCTGTGATATTCAGTAAACATACGTTATCAAAATCATCTGAAGTGTTCAGCTCTGCCTCTGAAAGAATAGTTACCTACGAAAATATAAATTGGTGATACGGTTTAAAGCCGATATCGCCAAAATCTCTTATATAGAGAGTGACCCCCTCAAAAGCAGGACATCATTGCAACTTTTTTATTTATTGTCCGATTTTTTTATTGAGAACACCATTATTAGCTTTATTATACCGCTTTAACTTTAAAATTAAATTCGAAATGTCAAGGCCTTCTTCGAATATTTTCAAAACATTTCAAAATAAAATTTGATTACGGCATTGAATTCGCGGTACTTGCAAATCAGTATAACTGAAATTACACCAAATAATAATAAAAATTACATTATAAACCATCCTTCTCTGTTAGTGTACTTGCTGTGCAAAGAACTTGACTTATGGACTCATATAAATTTGACTGTTTTCGTTATTCGTTCTGCTTACTTATCATCTGAAACAATAGTAGTTTCGAACTCCGCTACTGAAAATTAGTTTTTTTAATATGAATCTGATGTACAGGGTGGGCCGAATTGGACACTTTTATAGGGAAAGTCCTGTTTTCACACTGGGTAGATGAAAACTGAAGGCTGTGTCTGAGGATCAAATTTTATGACAAAATTAATGGTGAAAACCGCATATCGATATCTATCATCGTTTATGAGTTACAGCGTGTTTTTCGAAAATGTGCATTTACGAAAAGTTGCTGTAATTTTTTTCCTGTCGAAAATTGTTTGTTTCTATAGAAAAATTTCCAAAGCACTTTTTTATGTAGAATTCAATGGTGTAAGTGATTTAATTTTTCAAATAACATTTCGATAGTTAGATAGTAAAAAAATTAATGGGACACTGTATATTCCTGTATATTTCAATCGAGCTTAAAATTACCTTTCCAAAAATATAGCACACTTGATATTTTGCTAGAGTCAACTTTGAAAGAGCTTTCAGATTTTTTCATCTAGACAACACAAATTTTGAACAAGTAGGCTTTGGACAACGCGGCGACAAAACAAAAAGGAATTGTTCGCTAGTAGCTATCAAATGTTCAGATAGCTTTTCACAGCACTAATTGAAACTAATAGTTTCAATAAAACTGATAACAATTTATATTATATTTACTACTAATAAATGAAGCTCCAACAATAATAATAATAATGATAAAGAACAAATAATGAACTATATTTCTTCACAGGAGGTATTCGAAATGTCTACCAGCTTCTCCTACACACAGGCGACACCTTTTCAGAACGCTTTTTGCCGAATTAATTAGTTCAATAGGAGTGAGAGAAGCAAAACTTTTCATCACTGCCGCTTCCAATTCGTATCTAGAGTTGGTCGGCAATTTAAAAATAGGATCTTTGAACCTTCCCCAGAGCTAAAAGTCCATAGGCGTTAAGTCCGGTGACCTGGCCGACCAACGGTTGGCTATCCAATTATTACCAAAATTTGTATCCAAAAATTTTTTGTTGATTGCAGTGTTGTGAGGCGAAGCCCCGTCTTGTTGAAAATATATTTTTCTGAGCTCCATTAGTGGCAATTCATCAACAAGGGGTACAATTTTTGCCTTAAAATTTCTAAACATCTCTGAGATGCGAGGCTGCCATTATAAATGAGCGGGCCGATAATTTTACCCCTGAAAACACCTGCCCACACTCTAAATCCAAATCTTCTTCGACTTCTCTGCTCCACAATTGAATGAGGACTTTGTTTTGCCCAAGTACACTGCTTACATGAGCTTCGTCTGTCCAAATACAATTTAACGAAAAATCACGCTCTTGGTTACAATTTTCCAGGAACCACTGGCAAAAATCAATGCGGCGTTCAAAATCACCTGGTCTGAGTTTGTGAACTTTTCTGGTCCTGTATGGCTTGAATTTGTGCTTTCTTAAAATCCTCCTAACGTTAGTTCTCAGTAGACCTGTTGGTATTTTCGAATTTCGCGTTGATGTTTTGGGATTATTTTCAACAGCTCCTAAAACGTCTATTTCTTCCAACTCCGTATCCCTATTTGATGCATATAATTTTGGTCTTTTCTTTTCAAATTGACCAATATCAATTGAGTTGTGTCGCAATCTTCCGAAAATGTCTCTAAAGGTTGTCTTCTCTTTGGATATCTCTCGTGGTACAAATTGCTTGCTGCTTCTGCATTTTCACCGGTTTGTATAAAACAGACTATTATATCCCATTTTTCATAATTCTCATACTTCATTGCGAATGTGTTTGAAAACTGAACAAAAACCACGAATTGAAGAGCGTCTTTACTGCTCAAATCAAAATTTGACAGCAACCAGTAAACATTTGCTTTTTGTTTTATCGGTAAGTCGTCCAGCCTACTTATTCAAAATGTGTGTTTCAAAGTATAGATGAAAAAATCTGAAAGCTCTGTATTTCAAAGATGACTAGCAAAATTAGCAAAATATCAAGTGTGCTTCATTTTTGGAAAGGTAATTTTAAGCTCTATTGAAATAGACAGGAATATACATTGAAAATTTTCCATCGATAACTATCGATATGTTATTTGAAAAAATGAATCACTTAAATCATTCTACGTGAAAAAGTGCTTAGGAAATATTTTTATAGAAACAAGGAATTTTCGACAGGAAAAAAGTTACAGCAACTTTTCGTAAATGCACCTTTTCGAAAAACACGCTTTAACTCATAAACGATGATAGATATTGATATAAGGTTTTCACCATTGAGTTTGTCATAAAATTTGATCCTCAGGCACAGCCATCAGTTTTCATCTATCTAGTGTGAAAACAGGACTTTCCTGTATATTTCAATCGAGCTTAAAATTACCTTTCCAAAAATATAGCACACTTGATATTTTGCTAGAGTCAACTTTGATATAACTTTCTATTTGAAAGTGTCCAATTTGGCCTACCCTGTACCTGAGGCGTGTTTAGAGAAAACAAATATTGCCAATATTATGAATAACTGTTTGTTACACACTGCTAGCGGTCCAATAGAGCATTGTAAATTACAAAATTTCTCACATAAGATATACAGGGCGATATTACGAAATAATTCGAAATTTAAATTTCAACTAAATGCAATATTTCTCTTAAGAATCAATTTTATTGAGAAATTTTCATAACTCTCATTTGAAAGTATTGCAAAATCTGTGCCGAGATCAAATTTTATTGAAAAAACATGTCTTTTCGATTTTTGGCATCGAAAAAAATTCGAAGAAGCCCTTGAAATTTCGTATTTAATTTCAAATTTATGGCGTTATAATAGATCTATTGACGCTCTATTAATGGAAAAAAAAATCGAATGAGATAATAAGTAACAAAGGACCCCGCACTTTTTATAGGTAAAATGGTTCTCGGTGAAATTGTCTGAATAATTAGTATATTGTAGTATTCAATGTACTGATTGAACGTGCAGAATCGCAAAGTTCGTTGATGGATGGATTTTGAAATACAGTTCAAGTTAAAAATCAGGAATTTTTATTTAATTATTTTCTCGCGATTTGAAAGTGACAACTGCATTTTTTTTTCGTTCTTATCATCCACGTACCTTCATATTACTAAATATCATTCAGATGGTGCACATTATATCATTATGTACAGAGTCAAAAATAAAAACATGTTAGTAATGTCTGAAAATTCGATGTAAAAATGAAATATTGATAAGATTATTTTGGCGTGCAATATACTATTCTTATTCCATCATTAATCACAATTTATACATTTCGTACAGGGTGATTTGAAAAATTGGTGAAATATATGGCCGGTTCTTTCGTACATATTCTATATATTCAAGTGAATTATTATCCTCAGAAGATAGCTGATACCGTATAAACATGATTTCGTTGGGATATATAGGGTGATCATGAAAATGTTCGATGATAAAAATGACAAAATATCAACGTTTCAGATATCACCCATCCTACTATGACTAGTTTCATAGTTATTAATTGAGAAACTTGTTAACAATTGCATTACGAGTTGTAGGAACTTGTTCACGCGTACATTCTACTAATGGCCAAGATTTTTCAAATATAGTGAAAGGTAAGAATGTGGAGATCAAAATAAATGTAAAAGAGGGTGAAGGTTAGAGATAACAATCACATCAGATATATGAATTTAATAATGTAAGGTATAAATAGTTGAGTGAATTTTGTTGTTTTGAGCTTTGTCGGAATAAAAAACAAACTATATGGGAAAAGTTTAAATGATTGATAGAACGCTTTTATTTCTAATAGGAGAATTTGAATCTGAACGGTTTTTTCGAATGCGAGTTCCACTCGGATAGAGGTTTCCATGATTCTTATATTTGCTGGCTATCAATAGAAACATATAGACATCTATTCTATTTCATCAATATAGGTAATTCAATATGTAAAGGTAATAATAATTATCACTGATGGAACTAACTGATTTTACTTTTTCATTCACTTTCCGTCAACGACAGAATCAAAATGTACCCGATAGCCGATAAGGTTTCCTGTTGTATGGGGACCGTAGCGCTGCTACGGCTGTTCCTTGTCACCTTCAGTGATAAGTGATTTCCCGTACCGGGGCCTCAGACACGATTGGGCGAGTCAAACTATCCAAGCATTAGGAATTTTATTTGGCTCATGCCTGAGTTGTAAGTCGTAACTTCAATTTTATCGTAGGGTTTTTCCATTTCCAGAGGAGTCATGTATTGATTCAATTTTCAATTGAGAATGTTTCTCTTTAAAATGTGTGTCGTATATTCAGTCAGTTCCTAAATGGTGGATGGAATTGGATGGACCGTCATTGGTCATCACCCTGCATCTCCACATTCCCACGTTTCACTATTTGTGAAAAATCTAGTCCACTAGTAGAATGTACGTGTGAACAAGTTCCTTCAACTAGTCATGCAAATGGTAATAAGTTTCTCAATTGATAATCTGCACCATCTGAATAATATTTAGTAATATGAAGGTACGTTGATGATAAGAACGAAAAAAAATGCAGTTGTCACTTTCAAATCCCGAGAAAAAAATTAAATAAAAATTACTGATTTTTAACTTGAATCAAAATCTATCCATCAACGAACTTTGCGATTCTGCACTTTCAATCAGTACAGTAAATACTACAATATACTAAAAATTCAGACACTTTCACGGAGAACGATTTTACCTATAAAAAGTGCGGGGTCCTTTAAAGTTGTGTCTCGCTTTCAAATGTGTCACTCCGAATATAAACTGACTTGATCAATGGGCGCGGGTCTTATTACACCTTGTATTGAAGGGTTGCTCAGCGCTGTCTTATTGGTTATTCGGTGATATCCTGCGGCGAGACTATTATGGAGTAATTTTTGCGACTAACCAAATCTAACTCAACGGTCTGTTGTGGTTACATGGAGTGGTTACCGAGTTGAGCTACCCCCACTGAAAAGAAAATCTTGGCTGGTCGACTCGAAAACATCATCAACCATTTTTGGTTCAGCACCAGTTTACATTGTGAGGTTCTGATGTCAAACATAATAAATATAAGCATTTCAATATGTTGAAATTGAAAACGTAAATTGGATATCTTTTATTGATAATTTTCAAGTACAAATAGTGGCCCAACGTTGTAACAAAAAAAGTCTATTTTTACCATTTTTGAAGGATTACTTACCAAGTAAGAAATCGTTCAATAATAGAAACCGCAGACTGGATGAATTAATATGTAGATATAACACTTTTCATAAAATTTCAACTATTTAGCTACATACACCTATCAGAATTCAATCACCATACCACTGAGCAAGTCAGTTGCTGATTCTAGATCCACCTTAACCATTGACTCCACTAGAATTCAAAGTATTTCTTTCACTCGAAATATTTTTATAATTTACTCAAAATATGTGGAACCATGATTATAGCCCATGCATTGAAGGACAAATTCTGATTGCTCCAAAATTGAAAATTAAATTAATAAATGTTGATATGACCTCAACACACTCCGTCATGTTGAAAAATGATGAATTATTATCATATTATTCCTGTGAAAAGTTTTGGAGAATTCCTATTGCTCGTGGTTCACGGTCAAATAGTTTGATGAAATTGCCGTGAAATAACGTCATTTGGAATAAACCAATAGAAATGACGTCACTTCTATGCAGTTGTTTGATCTATGGACCGTGAGCCATGGGCTTAAAAGAACCGAAGATACAATCAGGTTTCATTATGAGTGTATTCAAAATTGAATGTTTTTCAACGAAGGAGGCTTTGAACATAAGAATGCTAAACCTTATTTTAACACCAAAGTGACAGATGGTTCTAATTATTCAATAAAAGCTGCGATTTTGTTTCGCTTATGTTCACAGCTGCCTTCGTTGGAGAAAAGTTGATCGTTTTTTAACATGACAAAATGAAGAAAGCGTGCTGCTATTTGAGAAATTAGGTATTTGATAATAATTATTATAAAATATGGCAGGTGCAATTCCATGAGAAACCCAGTTTTGTACTGTTTTTTACCTAGAAGTATTCTTTGGTAACTGCACACGCCGTTCTTCAGTTTATGATTTGAGTGTGATTTGTTTGGCCAACCTTGTCCTATTGATGAATGAACTGTATCTCAGACATTTTTCAAACATTTTTCATTGTTGGAAAACAATCTTCTCACAAATTCAAAGCTCTTTTGCATAATCAGATAATATGTACATGGTGTCGTTTGAAAAACAAAGTTTGAGGTCGCTACCGGTAAAACCGGTAGATCAGATCGTGGTCACCCGGTTTATTTGTTAAGAACTCATTGTAGTCTAGTTATTCGATATTGGTGTAAAAGACGATATGCCCTAAACCGGCAGTAATAAATAAATGAAGACGATAGAAATTTGACACAAATCGTAGTTTTCTGTATTATTCAACTCAACTTGAATTTTCATAAAAACAATCGAACAAGATCTATTTAGAAATAATTTCATTATAGTGAATACACGAAATGGGGATTTAACAACACTGGTTTTGACTAACACAATTTAGCAGTTTTATAATTTTCACCATTTCTCGTATAAGGAAGGAAGTAGGCTCTTGGTGATGCATTATGAGTTAGAAAATATGCTGAAACTTTCAATATGAACATTTTCATTTGCATAATATCTGATAACATTTTCACTCAATTGTATAAATAATCCTGCTGTTTTTTTTAATTGAAAACATTGTGCATTCATTATAAGGAAGAGTGAAGTGAAAGATGTTTTTATATTTACATACTGTAATGAATGAGATCATGTAGGATCACATTACAAATTGTTCTGGTAAGATAAAGTTATCAGTACTCTGGTTATCTTGTTGTTTGGAATGACAGAGGCATTTAATGGGAGAATGAATAACAGACAGACAAACAACGTTTTCGACTAGAAAATTCTGGTTGAGTTGTAAACAATGGATCGTTTTGTTGTGCTTATATTATTCAGTACGTCTTTTTTTAGCCCCCTCCCCCATATTAACTTTTGAACGATTTGACGTACAAATGTGAAACAAAAACCATTTTGAAATGTATCACCGATACTATTTTTTGAAAAAAGTTGTTGTGTTTGCCCAATAAAGGGGCTAGGGGGCACAAATATATAAAAATTTGAAATGGCATGGGGTGACAAATTATATACCTTTAAAAAGTTAATTCAATTCTCTTTTCAACAACAAAAATTTTGAAGAAAACAGAATTCTTTGGGAGATCGTTTAGTAACGAACAGTAGTTGCCGACCGATGATGAACCCTTTACTCCCATATATACCTACTAAGTAGGCTAATTATGGCAAGTACCTGTCAGAAAACAACTACTCCCCTGGCAAGACCACTATGGGCATTGAATTAACTCTAACAACGTTCCTCAAGCATCAGAGGACGCAATTGCAAGTGCCCTCTGTGACCAACCAGCAGAATTCTGGTGGTGGTCACCCTGTCCAAATCAAACATAAATCTGCTGGTTGGTCTCAGAGGGCACTTGCAATTGCGTCCTCTGATGCTTCAGGAACGTAGCACAAGTATATGTTAGATTCAATTCAATACCCGGCGTGGTCTTAGCCAGGGGAGTAGTTGTGTTCTGACAGGTTTTTGCCATAATGAGCCTACTTAGTATGTGTATATGGGAGTAAAGGGTTCAACATCGGTCGGCAACGACTGTTCGTTACTAGTATAAATTTTATTGACTTTCGTCATTAAGTATTTTGTGTGCTATTACATATTCAATATAATGCTTATAGTGACCATGATTTCTTCATGATCAGTATCGCTGTTTAATTTCGTGTCTCTTACATGTTTATTATTTTGAAATTGTGCTTTTACCCTTTCTGTGACCATGTTTTCTTCATGTGAAAATAAAGTATATTTCTCTCTCTCTCTCTCTCTCTCTATCTCTCCAGAATGGTAATTTTCTGCATGTTCTGCGACCAGTGCGACCATGGAAGGGCAAGGTCCGGAGCATTTCTTTTCAAAGCAGTAGCTCGTGCAGCCGTTGAACACTTGCGGCTAGCTCAACCGATGCAACTTCATTGGAATCCACTGAACATGCTAAGTAGATTCCAAATGTGGACGAATATGGCTGCTCCACGGCTGATCTCTCTGAATTTTGGATGAATAGTAGTTATATTGTAACAATTTTGAATTGTTATTATGTCTAGGTAAGGTTAGTCAGGTCAAGTCAGGTATGGTTGGCAAGTAATTTACGCATTTACAACTCGCTTTGCATGCAGCTGTTTGTTTTGGTAGGTTAGCTTGCTCTGGTTGGGTTTCTGTGTAAATTGTGAGCGAAAAACTAATTCAAGCATTTTCGACTATCGCAAGCTAGGTTAGCTTGCTCAGGTTAGGTCTGTGTGTCAATTACGAGCGAAAAAACAAATTCACGAATTTGCAATTCAGTTTGCATTCTTGTTTTGTCACCCATACACCCTGTCATGTTGAACTACACTACAATATTTTAATTCGAGTTTGGCGCATGCTCAGTGGATTTCAATAAAGTTGCATCGGTTGCACTAGCCGCTTGTCCGTTGAACTTGGTCTCGTGTTCGACAATGAACGATATGACCTAAACTGTGTCACCGAGTTGGAACCCGTTCAGTAAATAGCTCACATAACTGCAGTGAAGACTGGGGTACTCCTGCAGCTACATAAACCAATACTTCTTCTTCAAGAACATCGAAGATCTTGGCCTATCCAAAATCAGTGAACAACGTACAAAAAATGTTATAGAGAAATATGAAAATAAAAATATTCCATCGATTATTGATTTCCAAATGTTACTAATGACATAATAATATCGAGAATGGGATAGTTCACTGTTCCTAATTATGAAAACTTGATTATTGTAATACGCATCTATACTCGGAGACGGAAATATTAGTCAGTGACGTATTCTTAGCTTTAGAGTGCCTACGCGGGGCAAGGGAAGAGGGGGAGCAATTCCAGCCGTTTTTATTGGGTTAATTATGAACTGACGTCACTGATTCTTATTGCCGTCTCTGAGTATAGGAGTGTTTTTGCTTATTTGGTAAAAAGGGAAAGGTACTATTTGTTCCTACATGATGTTACATAGAATTATTCGTAAAGATTACAATTATCAAGGGGCTTTTGGGATGCTACTACTTAGATTGTTAGTTGATTAGGTATTGGAGAATTCTTCAAATTTATATATGCAAACTTTCAGGATTATGTGTTAAGTTATGAATATGTTCAATACTGTGAATGGCATTGTCATACGAGGATATATTGAAAAGTTCTTAGCCTACAAGCAAAATTTCAATGTCAAAATATTTTATTCTATATTTATCTCTAGACCTTAAAAAAAAAATGTTTCTTCTTGCTCTGCAATCCAGACCTCTACAGCTTTTATTACCTCCTCGTTGGAAGAAAATTTACGACCTTTTTTTTTAACTTTTTTTCAGTTGAGGAAAGAGATGATAGTCGGACGGAGCCAAATCTGGTGAATAAGAGGGGTGTTCTAGAAATTCAAACCCTAAATCACGAATTTTTTGCATGGCAACATGAGATTTGTGTGCAGGGGCGTTGTCCTGCAAAAACAAAACACCTTTGGATAGCTTTCCGCGTTATTTCTCTCTCGTTTTTCCCGTAGAGTGGCCAGTAATGTCGAATAGTAATCTCCATGGCAATCCCAAAAAACTGAAGAAAGAACTTTTCCAGCAGATTTTTGGACACGAAACTTCTTAGGTCTTGGAGATCCGGAGTGTCGCCATTCCATCGATTGTTGCTTTGTTTCTGGATCGTAGAAATGTATGTAAGTCTCATCCCTAGTTACAATTCGGTTTAGGAAGTCTACATCGTTTTCAAATCGAGCACAGATCGAACGCGATGCTACTACCCTTGCACGCTTTTGGCCAACATTCAATCATTTCGGGATCCATTTTGCAGCAATTTTTCTCGTGTCCAAATTGACGTTGTTTGGTATTTGGATAATGAGGCAGGAAATAATCGTCACCAGATGACTGGAATATTAGTGGATTTTATTTAACGTCATTATACATGTTATGTGCTACAGGTTCATCCTTTTACATACGTGATGAAAACATCTTGTCAACTGTCAACCATAGAGTTAGTGCTTGTTAGGCCTGGTTCACACACCTAACACATCACCGAACACCTTCCCCCTAAAGATCTAATACATTTCTAGGCTTAACATAACGTCCTGACCTTGTTCTATAAGTATCTTCATTATCATACTCTATTGCTACATTAGGGTTGAAAAACAAGTCTAAATGGAAATCAGTTAAGTTTACAGTTACATCATTATCGGGTACATTTACATTCACATCATTATCAGGTAAGTTTTCATAGTTATCAGGTAAGTTCATGATCACATTATCATCATGTACGTTTTGTAATTGCTCAGGGTACAACTCAGGTTGCAATAGTCTGCTGTTAGGACCTTTAGAAAACGATAATTTCATCTGACTACTATTACGCCTGACCACTTTACCATTATTTTTTTTCTTTACCCAATAAGACCTCGGTTCATTAGCTGGTTTCAATACAATGGCTTTTTGCCAGTATTTATCATTTTGACATTTAATTACCACATTATCCCCCCTTTCAAACTCGCTAGTAGGTTTACGAATTGTTTTGTCATATTGTAATTTGTATTGATCTTTCTGCTTACATAGATATTCATAAATTAATGTGGGTTTGAATCTTAGGTTCTAGATTTACATTATTTATAGGAAGTTGGTTTCTAAGAATTCTACTTTGTAATATCTGGGATGGGGATGCTTGTAAAAATGTAATTGGTGAATTGTTATACTCCATTAATAAATCTCTATAGTATTTACTATCCTCATGACTTTTATATAAAATTTGTTTACAAATACCAACAGCCTTTTCCGCTAGACCGTTACTCTGATGGTAATGGGGTGTACATGTTTTAATCATAATATCTTTTTTATTGTAATAATCTTTGCATTTATTTGAAATAAAAGGTAAGTTATCACCAATCAATGTCACTGGATAACCAAATTTAGTGAAGGTATTCTGCATAGCATCAATTACTGATTCGGATGTTTTTGATTTCAAAAGTGATAAGTCGATCCAATGAGAATAATGATCGATTAGTGCTAAAAATGCTTTCGCACCAAATTCTAATATATCAGAGGAAACTTTATTAAATCTAAGTCTTGGTCTATAGGGTAACAACGGTTCTTTATAGTTATTTGGGATAAATTTTTCACATATGTGACATTGTCTAATAAAATTTCTAATATCTGAACTCATCTCAGGCCAGAAGGAATGATCCCTTGCTTTATTTATGCTTTTATTGATTCCAATTATGTCCTTGATGCAATGTTTTAATTATAAGATGTCTGCAATTTTTTGGAACAATTAATCTATCATTATAAAATAGTAGTCCGCCTTCTACATAAATATCATTCCTCAAATTGAAGTATGGTTTTAATTGACACACTAATTGATTTTCTTTAGGCCACCCATTGTAATAGAACTCTACAATTTTTATGAGTGTTTCATCTCTAGTAGTTTCATTCTCAAGCGTTGTAGTCGCGTTGAACCCATTTTGCACACTGGTTTTTTCATTATTGATGTTATTGGTTTGTGATCACTCTGTACATCAACTTCATAGTGATATATAAATTCATGGAATTTTTGTGTACTAAAGTATATTGCTAGCATTTCTTTTTCAGTTTGGCTATAATTTATCTCATGATTATTCATATTTCTAGATGCACATGCTACTAAGTTTAACATATTATTTTCATATTGTTGGAACATACAACAACCAATGCCATTTTTTGACGAGTCACACTGTATAATTATTTTCTTTTTTGGGTTGAACGGAACAAGAGCTGGAGAATTACAAATAATTTTCTTCAATTTGTCAAAAGAATTTTGATGTCTGGCCATCCACCTAAATTCAACATCAGATTTTAATAGCTCACATAAGGGATGCATATATTCAGCCATATTTGGAATATAGCGCCTTACATAATTGAATGATCCAATAATTGTTTGTAACTCTAGTTTATTTTTAGGGGTTTCAAGCTTGCATAATGACTCTACCCTATCGGGGTCTACCTCCATACCTTGATTAGAAATGATCTGTCCCATAAACCTAACCTTCTCTTGGCAATATTGCAATTTGCTTGCATTAAATTTTACATTTATCTGTTTAGCCATTTCTACTATTTTTTGAACAGCTAAATCATGTTCAGCTTTATTACTACCTTAGACTATCATATCATCATGGCAAATTAGAACATTTGTGATATCAGAAAAATTACTTTCTACTACTTCTTGAAATAGGTCTTGCGAACTTGACAATCCATATGGTAAAACAGTATATCGATACGTTCCAAATGGGGTTGGTAAACAGCATTTCCATGATGACTCTTCATCTAATTTCAATTGATGATAGCCCTCGGACATGTCAAACACAGAAAAGAATTTTTTACCTAACAACTTACTACAAATTTCTTCAATATTTGGGACAACTCTAGGTTTTCTAACGATTTGTTCATTAAGATCAGATGGATCCAGGCACAATCTAATTTGGCCATTTGTTTTTTCTACTACAACGATACGGTTAACATTAGCACGGGGGTCCATTTCACTTACCTTAATAATTGCCTTTCGCTTTACTAGCCTTTCTAATTCTCTCTTCAAGGGATTACGGATAGCTAAAGGTACTTTTACTTGTGGGTGACTTACCGGTTCAAATTTTTCTTTTGTTGTGATTTTATACTCCCCTGTAAATCTACCAAAACCAGTAAACATTTTTTGATTTAATCTTATAAACTCTTGTTTTCTATTCTCTACATTTGAAGAATTTGTTTTTTCTTCTTCTATAGACGCATTATAAATTCTCTTAATTAACCCAAGTTTTAAACTTGCTATACCACTAAGCAGAACCTGGTTTGCCTCTGAGCAACCACAAAGTCTTCATATAGTTCTTTGTCTTTATATTTGCATAACAGATTAACTACACCTATAGGTTTGACTACGGTTCCATCGAAACCTTGTAAAATACAACTTGTTTGTCTGACCTTAAACTGATTGTTAATTTTTTTAAACACATCTTTAGGTATGACACTAACATCAGCACCAGTATCTATTTTCATTTTCATACTATGACCCTCTAATAATATATTTTCTAAAAAATATCTCCTATCAATCTCGTTTACAGATTTTGAACAATTGTATATTTCTTTAAGCTTTACTTGGTCGATGAAAACGGCATCATCGTCCTGATCAACAGATTTCACATTTTTGACTCTACAAGCTATTGAAAAATGATTCAACCAACCACACTTGTTACATTTTTCCCAAATGCAGGACATTCCCTTGGGCCATGGGTATTTTGCCCCTTCTACAGTTAAATTTCTTACCGTTATGGCCCTGACTATAATCATTTAGTTTTCCTTTATTTTTATTTACAAATTTGTCCTTACTTGTTGGCTGTCTTCTCACCCTGAATACTTCATTGTCTTCTTTGTCGACCCTTCCAAATTGTATATTCTGATGTTTGCTCTGTTCGCTTGTGCGGCAGCATTTGATAGCTTTATCCAGAGTTAGTTGATCAATCTTCAGTATTGCTTCACGGGTGGTGGAATCCCTTATTCCCATTATAATTTTGTCCCGTAGTGCCTTCTCCTCTGCTGTCTCAACAGGACCAGTTGAGTTATAATTACAAGATTTGACCAACAATCTGCATTCTGTTAAGAAGTGTTCAAAACTGTCCCCTTCTTTTTGGGTACCTCTCAAAACATTCATTGATCATTGGATTCACGTACTCCTCAATTTTGTTTATTGTGGACTCATAGGTACTTGTCTTGTTGATCATTGGGAATTTCAAATGTTGCCATAATTTTTGCCGACTCTGCACCAATCAAATTTCTTAGTAAGGATAATTTTACCTTGTCAGCTGCTTCATGCTGGCCAGTAGCTACCAAATAGTCCTCGAAGGATGTCTTCCAAAATTTCCACTCGTTACATGCATTTTTCCCTTGTAAATTAAAATCAGGAGTCAATTTCACAGGTCCAGCCATCGCCATATTATATCAAATTAGTTTGGGGCCAAAAATTTTGCAAATTTACCAAACTCGCGGCATGCACTTTTTAGGTTATAATAATTGTCTTTCGACTAACCTTTTTTCTGCCCAATTTTATGTTTTTTACGACTGCGCCATGTTTGGTATTTGGATAATGAGGCAGGAAATAATTATGTCACCAGATGACTGGAATATTAGTGGATTTTATTTAACGCCATTATACATGTTATGTGCTACAGGTTCATCCCTTTACATACGTGATGAAAACATCTTGTCAACTGTCAACCATAGAGTTAGTGCTTGTTAGGCCTGGTTCACACACCTAACACATCACCGAACAGACGTGAACTATGTGATGAACGCGTTCGTATGAAATATTCAGTGCTTCAGATATCCGTTTTAGCCCAATTCGACGATCTGTTAAAATCATGTCATGAACTGCATCGATATTTTCGGGGACTGACACAGAAACTGGCCTTCCCGATCGGTCATCATCTTCAATGGAAAATTTACCTCTTTTAAAGCTTGCAGTCCAATTTTTCACGGTCGCATACGAAGGACATTGATCACCAAGGGTATTAAGCATATCTCCGTAAATCTGCTTACCTCTTAACCTTTTTAAATACAGGTACTTGATGATTGCTCGATACTCCAATTTTTCGATTTTCACAATTTCGGTGGAAATTTTTTCTTTTAATTTATTGCGTAACTCTGGTTTACTTTTTTGACGTCAAACTTTACACTGACACTTCTAATAAGTTATTGTTCGTTGCTATGGTAACGCAATATTTTGTTTATGCAGGCTAGGCTAGGCTAACTAGATATCAATACATCCTCGTATTTCAAATTGGCATTTTCAGAAGATGCATGCGCTCTTCCACTTAACCTAGCGAAGTATTGCATGTTCCCCTCATACAATGATATACGTTTCGGAATCGTAATATAGATTTTGCCAGTGTTAGGTTTTTCTGCGGAAGACTATCTCTATAGAATATAAAATTTATAAATCTTAGTCTTTTTATGACCTGTGGTGCAATGTGTTCATCATGTCTGGTATATTGATCAACATTTACATCTCAGTCCGTTAGTCAAGGATGTTTTCACCATTGTTGAAAAATTACAGTATATATTATATATTATTATATATTACTATATATTATTTTCATTGCAATGTGGTTTTTGTATTTTTAGGTCTCGTTATGAGAACTATTCCTAGTATGGATTTTTTTATAACTTGTTTCATTATTGAGATGTTGTAGTGTATTGCGTAATTAGGTAAATTGAAAGCACTTACCGTCGCTATCAGCTATGTTTCTGATAAGACGATTACATATTTGTTATCAAAACCTCTTGTAGCGCTACGATTGGTTCTTCAAAATTTTTCCTTAAACTTCAAATGCTGAAGTGAATGAGCCTATATCACATATCCATCCGATCTCACCTTCCTCATTACATTCTTGTTGTATATGTTTTAGTTATACTGTCTCGTGGATGTAAGTATTTAAGATTTCTAGTAGAATTCAATTAGGGAAAAATAGATTTCAAAAGAAATACTAAAAGAAAGAACAGAACGCTTAGATTGAAGAAACATGAGATAGAAAACAACTATACAAGTTGTCATGCACGAGGATTGCCAAATTCGTATCACTAGCTGGATAGAGTTGTATCTTCATTGAAATGCAGACAGTTTACCCAAATTTCATATTCTGAACGTTTGAGGGACAAATTGTGCTGGGTTCAATAAAATAATACCAATTGAATCATACCGTTTGTTTCCCTTTTTACTGTCACACGTATGGAATTGGATATTTAACTGTCGGATCTGTATCAAATTTGTATAGCAGGATATACCACAGCATGGTCACTTTGTCAATATTACCTTAGGAGTGCACTTTCATAAGGTTCCACTTCCATAAAAAAAACTTCTACGGTCAAAAATTGCTCCAGGTGTGTATTGACAAAAATATTTTTTTTCTGGAAATAATGTACCATAAGTCACAAATTTATTTTGAGGATTACTAAAGATAAATTGGCATAGTAAGATTTTTCAATACATGAAAAAAAAACTAAATCAACTAGTATGTAAGTGCAAAACTTCCTTCAGTGGATTTTATCGGGTAATTTCAAAATACAAATTCAGTGAATAAGTAAATTTTACCATTAGGCAAATATTGTGGTTTTTCCATATTCGCTTAGGTATGTTAGATTAAACCAAATCTTTTCATTATTCAGAAGGATCGTATACCAAATGTCTATTAATGAGTTTAGAAAATGTCTTGTTATACCTTTGATTTTCTGAAGAGGAATTTGTAATTTTTGGATCCACTCAGAATGGGTAGACATTATTTGAGTTAGTGGAAACTGAGCAAATAATTTTTGTGAGCTCACGCAAGTCATCCAAACGAATGTTTCAATCACTGATGTTAGTGACGATACGAAGAACTTTGTTCTGCATCCTATCTAACCTCGTTAGTTAAATCGTATTTAAGATACAGAACTATGTACATGCATTCAACATTGCTGGTCTGAAAATTTGTTTGAAAGCATTTTGTTGATCAGGATTTCGCTGCTGAATGATTAACTCAAACAGATAACAGATAATCTCAAGATGAACGGAATATCGGAATAGATAAGGTCCGTTAACTATTGCCCTGTCCCCGCCTAATGAATAAATCCTAGCGAAATCTAATAATATTTGGCCCTTTGACTTGAATCATCGACGATTGTCGATGAAACATTCATATGATATTCTCATATTACGAATAACAGTAATGTTTAAAACTATTTCAGCACGGAATTCTTACACAAGTAATTTCGCAGATGAAGTAGACAACAAACACCATTTTAGACTATTAATTGCTCTAATATTTCTACTCTTCCAGAGTTCCCTGCACTGTATGTTGGTGCATTCTGAATATATTCTCCTAGGTGTAACAAAACCAAGTATGGTCCATATAATTTTTGTCTTTCGCTTCACACTGTATAGTAACTTTATTATTCTGTTGCGCTTCTAAATCGAGCTATCAGGCCAAAACCAAAACATTTCGTTTAGCAAAAACAACTTTCGGTTTTTATATCCGGAGAACGCTATGAATTTATTTGGTTTTCTCAGCTGGTTTTTCACCTTTGCATTTATTCAGTGTGATATAATTTTGTCATATGGTTTTATATTCATCCTAAAGTTTTACTTTATGAAAACTGCGCCTGCAATTATTTCAGGTGGGTAGTGGTATTTTTTATTTGTTAATTTATTATCCAATGTGCTACTATTTGGAGCATATCGGCGTTTCTAACTTCATCGTTATTTGAATCTAACAATTATTTCAGATTGTATTGACTACCGAAAAAAGAGTTGTACTAAAATTTCCATCATATGGAGACGAGTTTTCCTTTAGAACCTACCTTTTATAAAAACAACCCTGAGAGATAACTGTTCTATCACATAGGTATTTCATTGAGGTCCACGGGCACGACCTTGATCACCAGCTTGGAACCTCCTACATATCTGTTAGCTATCTCGTGACGTCACATTTTGCCCCTCATTGAATGGGTAAGAACCAGGACAATCTAATGGTCTCATTTTCCCAAAACCTTTTGTAATTCATTTCAATAGAAAAATCTAATTTACCAACCTCAATCACCTTTTGCAAATATATTATTTATATTAATCTTTAGAGTGGTGTGATTTTGAAAGTCAGTTTCGAACACATAATACCTATTATATACTCTTGTGGCGGGTACCATATATTTATAAACTACTAATATGGATAATAAGGACAGCCTATTAATTATAATGCATTTCGACAGTTATTCCCGTCTAAAAACGCATTACCAACACAAAAAGTCCCAAAAATGAAAATGTGATTAAACAAACTCAAAACAAAAATTATGAAATCAGCGAGGATAGAAAACGTACCCTGTACGAGGCTAGCAGCGATTGACGTCATTACTTTGATAGTGTGACTGGAGTGCTTTATAATGCCACGCGCTTTTATGTGGGTTTCGCTGGATTTCGTTTGTATTAATGTTTCAAAATGAGTTATAATAAGTCCTAAGATAATATGGAGATCATATTTATAACAGTTCCACGAAATCTTTCAAAAAAAAGATAAAACAGTCAGTGAAAACAGTTTTTTTTGTTGTGAAGATCATTTCAACGTGAATTATGGTCTTTGTAAGTATTATACGTGTTTCAATCACCAAGTGGTTATCCTCAAGAGGAAGATTAAATTGAGTTTAATCTCAGATTAATCTTAGTTCAATCTTCCTGTCGACGAGTCATTACTATACCAAAGGTTCCAAACAGTGTAGTACAATTATTATTAGCAAAAATTATGAACTGCGTTTTAAATAATAGAAACACTTATTAATATTTACCACTCTTTAAATTTCAGCCAATATTATCACGAAATCCAAGCAAACTAAAATAGAAGTAAACCAAACATTGTCATTAGCTACTGATTTTGAAAACATGTTAAACACGGAAGTGCCATATATTTTTAGTTAGAAATTGCCATACCTCACCCAACTTATTTTATTGCCGCTATTTTCACCTGAACTATAGATTTTTACACTCTTATGACAATTTTTTTATAAAAGTTGAACATGATTTTGAAACAAGTGTGTATACCTATCAGCATCACTATTGTTGGTATCAGGATCACTATGCAATAATAATGAATTATCAGAATATGCACGTATACACTTCTTACTGTTTAGCCTTTACTCCACTTGTTTGCGGTTAATTCAGGTTTTTGCACTTTGTTAAAAAATCAGACACCATAACAACATCTTCTATTGGTAAATTATGGGAAAAAGCCTTTTGAAAACCCTCTTCCATCATGCTGTAGCCAGTAGAACAATTAACACAGGAAACACAAGGTTACGCCGGTTACGGCTTTACTTCGACAGAATAGTCCAAGCAATAGGGAAAGGTGCGTGCAAGAATTAATATCCGAAAACAAAAAATATGAGCGCATAGGAAATTGAAATTCATCATGAGTTTCTATTTCTTGCGACTCGATCGTGATTACCGAACATAAAAAACTACAGCTCCGATCGAAAAAAGTTAAATTAGGAAATTATAGGTATCAAAAAGATCTATCAATTGAATCGATTAAAATTTTCCGATATTATTGATACTTTTCGAGTTATATCAGAAAAACCGTGAAAAATCGGGTTTTCTATAACTCGTTAACTGTAAGGTATTCAAACTTGTTACTTACCGTTATGTGTAGCCTATGACAAGCCAAAAAAGTCCTTCTTTGAAAAATTGATAAATATTGGTTATTTTTCAAAATATATGAAGGTTTCTCAAAAAAGATGCTCTCTCAATATGGCTACTCTTGTTCGGGGAATGATGCTACAGTAACGAGTCATGGCTTATTTTTTTCTGTAAGAGTTGTTCTTTCATATTATCGACTAAGTATATTGTTTTTTTTAATTTTAAGGTTCAAAAAATTACTTCAAAAAAATTGCACAATTTTTTTTCATGTTTTTTTTTTTTAAATACATTGCTCAATTTTGTTTTCATATGAATGACTTTCATGAAAATGGATTACTAGCATGATTTTATAAATTTCTAGATTCATGCCTGAAAGAATTTAGGATCGCCGCGATTTACTCCGAGTTCGTGTTCAGGAGGCAAAAATATATCACTGCCAGCAAACTACTTTTCTCGGCAGTTATGAGGCCGATGTGGAACGAGTTTTACCTTTTCAAACAAATGTCCGTCACATACTCAATCCATATTTCCTCAAGTGTAATGAGTTTTTATCCGCTTTTGGCAGAAAATTGATTGATGAAACTCTGGTAACAGATAACAAACATATTACATTTTATTAATTTTAGTGTTACAAATGGATCAAGGGATCGTTTTTTTTAATGACACGAAGTTTAATTGACCGTCTTGTATAATTCTTATTCTTCATTTATCCACATTATAGAAAAATATTAGCCCATTTTTAATATGGGACGGGGAAAGAAGCATAACCTTAAAAATGTATGACATTTCTTGTGATTCAGAATTCGGCATGCGCAATAGTTTTCCAGCGCCCGTTTAAGAAAAGGTAGATATATATTTTTGGCTTCAATTTGATTACATTGTGTCTTATGGCGTATTATCAATATTCGTAGTTGAAAGATATATGGCGGGTACCTTCGTTTGCACATTCATCGCTCACACCCCTTCAATCTTGCCCCCTAACAACTTGGATTATTCCATAGAGTTGTAATACGATAATAGTAATCAGTGACGTCGATGGTTTTTGATAGGGTCTCAACGTTCGTGCTACCTAATTATTCGATAAAAAAGTAATGAACATTAGTGAACTTTCAGTTGGAAATGCGAGAACAATAGTTTAAACATTTTGAGCATTGTCTTTCTACGACGCACCATGCATGAAAAATGGCATGTTTACAATTTCGTTTTCACTTAGCTGGATGCATATTAATAACCGCGATGATAACATTTCTAGATACCGCAGAATACAATCGCATTTTTCATAAATTCAGAGGCTAAAAATTTCAATACTTTACTGCGATAGTTGTTTCCTGTTTACTGATAAATGCATATCTACCATGTGACACAGGAAATAGTCACACAGTTTGTTGGCGTGGCCAATACAACTGAGTTGTGGATAACTTGACGACTTGATGAGGACACTACCGTAAAAACAAAAATCAATGATAGACAAATGTATGATGGATTTTAAATAAATTCCCAAAACCATGTATACTACTACCCTTATATTACCCAGACATTATGTAGGCCATATTGTCCATGGATAACAGAAAATATGTCATCATGAAAAGCTCACGATAAATTCAGAAGATCAGAAAGACGAGTACTGTCATGATTACAAAAATCTTAGAAATTTTGCAAATCTTCGCCCCTATAACTTTTTTGTTTTTGAAGATAATAGAATGAAATTTGGAGAATCTGCATAAGACGCAAAACTGCGTTTTTTGACGAATGACACGAGTTCATGCAACTTCCGGTTTCGCCGGAAATGACTCAAACTTTAGATTTTTGAATGGGACACCCAGTATATTTTCATATCTTTTGTCTCCACATGACATTCTGAATACTACCATGTATCATTTGTCACTTTTCGTAACCAATATTTATTCTAATTCTGAATTTTGTTTTTTGATCCAGAGTACTATGAATATGT
This sequence comes from Chrysolina oricalcia, assembly GCA_944452925.2. NCBI lineage: Eukaryota > Metazoa > Arthropoda > Insecta > Coleoptera > Chrysomelidae > Chrysolina > Chrysolina oricalcia. The sequence goes on from OX101819.2 coordinate 39,239,502, forward strand.
TCAAATCACTAATTGTTGCCATAAAATTTTGGGAAAAATACAACTTTGCTATTTCTGGTCAAAATATATGTACTATTTAAAATTCAGTTTTTAAAATGATATTAGTAACTTTTTTTCAAATGGTGGCTCGTCGGGTTAGGAAAAAAGACAATTTTATTACGATTAATTTGATACCTCACACTAATAGGCATTAAACAAAATTCCTTAGATGTTTCTAAAAATAAGCGTCTTTTTGTATTAAAATAAGATTTAAATACATCGAATGACCTGTGACAAACACAACTGATAAAACAAAATCATTAAGGAGGTCGACTGCAGAAGTGAATTAGATTTATATTCTGAAATTATTAAAAGAACATGTTAATGATAAAATGTATGCAAGAAGATATATATTATTAGTTTTTGTATTATTGATCTTGATTCATCAGTTGTGTTGGTTACAGGTTTCTCGATGCATTGAATATTATTTCAATCTCTTAAGATAATTCATTCCAAGAAATTTCTAATGTGATAGTCTAAAGTTTATTAACGCAAGTGTGTTTAAAATCTAATAACATGCAGTATCAAATTAATTGTAATCAAATGCTTATTTTTCCTAACCCAATGAGCCACCATGTTGCCATTTGAAAAAAATTAGTGAGAGAAATTTTAAAATGTAATGTTGCATAGCAGATACATTTTGATCGAGAACAGTAAAGTTGTATTATTCTCAAAATTTTAGTACCTACTGAAATTAGTGATTTGAAGATATCCATAGCCCTCTGAAATAAAAAATAAATACCAAAATAAAAATTAAATTCGGAGACAAAAAGTGACAAACAATGGATGGTTGTATTCACCATGTCATAAGGAGACAAGAGAAGTGAAAATATACCGGGTGTCTCATTTGTAACTCGAAAGTTTATATCCATTCTGGTGAAACCGAAAGATACATGAAGTTGAATTACGTCAAAAGATGCAGTCATGTCTTATAAAACACCCGGTGGATGAAACAGTCAAAATATACTATGAACAGAATATCAAAGGAACTTTGACAGATTTTTTTGAACTTTGTTTGATAATAGAAAATGATTTAATCAACTATATTTACCAAATTATAATTAAAGCTAGCGGTGTAGATGATCTTTGATGATATTTTTTTTATTAAACATGCTGTCTTATTTTTGTTACCTGTAACTTTACATGTAATTAATTTCTGTCTTGAACATAAGATATTCCCAAGAAAGTGGAAACGATCATTCATAGTACCAATGCCAAAAATTAAACATGATCTCATACCTAGAAGTATTCACCGTTCTCATCAAAATTATTGGTAAAAGCTGTCGATGTTTAATTCAAAGTACATCTTCAGAAAAATGATATTTTAACACCGATTCATTCAGGGTATGAAGAAAAATTTATATGTGCTTCAGCACTCATCAATGTGATACATGATATCGTCAGAGATATCGAAAGAGACGCAATAACTGCGTACATTCTATAATTGATTTTAGTAAGGCATTCGATACCATTACCTATGAACTTCTTCTGTCAAACCACATTTTGATGAATGATACCATAGCATTTTTCCGAAATTATTTATCGAACAGAACTCAGATTGTTGGTTAACATTTTGTGTTCCCCAAGGTTCTATTCTTGGCCCAATACTATATCTCGTGTACACTGCTCAGTTGACAGCTAACTTGAATCACAGTGAATATCATTTGTACGCCGATGATACGCAGCTGTGCTTTTCTTTCAAACTTGGGAATTTTACTACTAGCTCGGGAACAATAAACAGAAAAATTAACCAACTGGTTGACTTGTCAAATAAACATGCTCTAAAAATTAATATATACATGTGTGCTGTCATGATGTTTGGAAGGCCACATACAAAATTTAAAGTTGGAGCAATAAATATAAATGTAGATGGAAATACCTATCATAATACGAAAAAGTTGGGGGTGATCATCGATGACGAATTAAAATTTATAAAACACATATCGAGTCTAATTAAAAAATCATTCGGAAAACTAAATATGACTACTGAAACAAAACTATTATTATGCGACTCTTTGATTCTATATCAAATTTCAATCATAATTTCCTGAATTCCACTGAACAGCACAGGGTCCAGAGGGTAAAGAAAGCATGTATAAGGTTTTATCAATTTGGAATCAAGGAAAAGAGAGCATATTTCACAATTAATAACTGGTTAAATATGTACAATAGAAGAATGCTTCATGTATCAGTATTGTACCACAAAATATTAACGTTGGAAACACCTTCATGAAAAAAAATCAAATATCGAACGGATGTTCATAATGTGAATATTAGGAAAAAGTCTATGAATATCACTAAATCTATAACACAAAACAATTCAAGAGGTCATTCGCATGTAACGTAGCGCATGGTTATACTGATATCCCGAACAACTTGAAAAGCTCCAGCATTGTTTTCAAAGTTAAATTGAAAAAACTACTACTTTCCGAACAATAACAAATTATCACCCACTCATTAGTTGAATAAATGTTCAATTATAACGTAGAATATAAAGGTATTGTAGATATGAATGTATTATTTCTTATAATTAGTTTACCAACAGATTGGATATTATATTGGATAGAAATTTGGTATTTGTTGAAATTAGTTTGGTAACAGGTACAAGAGGAAGAATGGATGATCAGTCCAGTCTTGTTACATTTTGGCAGATAAGTAGTGATTTTTTCAAAAATTATCTTTTCTCAAATGTCACTTCTGTCAATACCTTAATTTATTATTATTATTCGATGGTAATGTGACGGATCCCAATTACGCGCACGCCCATGAATTTCCAGAGTTTTACAATCGGCGTTCTATAGATTTTCGAAGAATACCAAGAAACTGTATACCTCCCGGTGGCGAATGTCTTACACTCTAAGAAATATTGGAACACCAGCTGACACCAGCTAACACCTACTGATTTCCTTAGAGGTCCTGCATATTTTGGTGTTACTTCACACCAATTTGTAGAGCACCGGTGTATGGTGTTATTTCTCAACTATTTATCATGAAAAACATCAGTCTATTAGAAGTCACACTTGTAAAAGTATACAAAATCAACACCAACTGATCAAGTCTGCAATTATATACTGTGTTCATTTAAACCAGTTCATTGAATTTTGAACCAATATCGTGTCAATTCATATAGAGAATAGTTATCCATCTGACATGAATATTAAGAATTAGGTGTGAAACAAAATTGCTTCAATTGATTTTACTCCAATGCAGTGTTAAATATTTTTGTTGGGATGTATACAATAACACTCATTTTCAGGCTTCTACTAATATTTGGTATCAACTGATATCATGCTGATGTTTATTTAATACATTCTGAGTAATGTGTCACCACAATCATATCGTTGTTTAATTTGAGAAATTGCGTTTAATAATTCACACCAATATCTTGAAGTATAGGATACAAAACTGTGCACACAGAAGAAATACAAAAAAGAACTCTAAATAAAAACTTCTGGATAATGTTCAATTTAAAAATGATATATTCCAATATAAAGTGTCCTACAAACATTCGGTGATTTTTATTTTCATTATGATTTCTTCTACTGGGAGTGGCACCTGAAAAAAACATAAATTATAATAGTGCTGCAAAAGAATGGTCAGTAAATGTATACACGTACTAATTACTATATACACATGCTGTAGCTGAAGTTCACATTTGAAAATAATTTTTTTATTCGCTTAATACCTCTATTTATGTGCTACATTGATGATTGGTTATAAAAATATGGAATACATGCTGTAGCTGAAGTTCACATTTAAAATTAATTTTTGTATTCGCTTAATACCTCTATTTATGTGCTTTATTGATGATTGGTTATAAAAATATGGAATAGTGAATGTTGCAATATTGAGTCTATTCATTCACTAAAATATCATGTAGATGTATGAACCAACCAATTAGTGAATACAGTCATAACACAACTGCAGCTGCATTACATCAAATCTAAAGAGTGATACACTTTTTCACTTATCAAGATTATGAGAAAGTTTCTTGATAGAATGGTATTTTTCAAAAGTATATGGTATTGTTCAATTTGTAAACTTACTTTGTAAGTATACATATCAACGTGTACATAAAACTCTAGGACATCCATTCTCCAAAACGTTAATGGCTACCCACATAATACCAACTCTCATCCACTTGTTTCAAAAAACTGAATAGTAGGTATACTTACTTGCACATATAATTGCTTAAGCTTCTGCTTCTTCAGCCACAATAAATTTCACTCACCTCTAAACAAAATTTTAATACACTTTACTTTATCAAATTGCTGCACGTCATGAGCCATGAACACCAAGTACTAAATTACCTACGTAATGGCTGCGCTGTGGCGTTACCGGCAACAGGCACAGACATGACAAAGGCCCACGGAATATGCGCAATGTTGCCAAACATCACGATATGACAGTGTTTTATCCTTTGGACATGAGGGTGAGATGAAGTGTATCGAATTATGGAGCCGCGTTGAAAACGTATCAGTACAATTTATTATCAAGTATCCACTGCAACCAATTTAATAATAGTGAATAATCACACTTTACTATGAAATTACTTGGCGAAATTATGAGATTTCATGATTGCTATCAAGTTAATTTTCTGCAATTAGTTTAAGTTTATCAAGAAATTTCATCGTTTTATGTAGTTTTTAATTATTTCTGTAGGTTGGCGAAGAATATGGAGATTGGCCCTAACACTTTTTTTGTGGAAATGATAATCACGGAAATACATTATTACCAGGGGTATCAGAACAACACTGGTCTGAACATCAATTTCCTAACTAGGTGGTATATCTTGAAGGCGAAATATTCACGTGAATATGGGTCATTCATAAAATTGATGGTCTCATGAAAAATATGAAAGCTGATCACTTTCATGATAAAATTTATGAAAATAACACCAATCGGTGGTAACTTTCATAGAATATATCTAGTTTTTGATTTATAAATGGTATTATTCGAAGTTTTATTGTTTTTATATTGTATTGTTTATTTATTTATTTATTCATTTATTTTACATGTTTATATATTGTTAAATTGTTATTGTTGTTGTTGTTATTTCCGTCAACCGATTGCACCCCTACGCGCAACCCTCGTAAGTCTTCGAGAGACTTGTGTGAGCTGGAGAAGACGCAGCCCTTACCTTTTAACGTGTGATGCCATGCACGAGACCGGTGAATCGGTGGATCGAACCCACGACCCCACGCTTGCGAGGCGTGCGCTTTTACCAGCCGACCACCACGGCCCATATTGAAATATTATATTCTATTAATGAAAATTTAATGCAGTTCTGATTTCGTATTAACTTTCGTCATATTGTGATATGAATTACACCGTAGAACACCATGATATCAAATTTTGAATCCATATGATAGGAGAGTAAAATTATGGTAAAAAATCAAATCAGTCTTGTTGCTACCCCAAACCTCGATTTTAACTTTGGTCAGGTGTTTAGCCTTTTGAATGTTTCTGATTAGGCGTACTGCCTCCTCTCGTCCCTGCTTAGTCCCGGTTTTATCCGGGTCTTCGCATTCATCAACCTATGGAACTCGGCCCAGTCAGTACGCTTGTAATCAAATATATATTTGGTTTGCTATTCAGCTCCTTTGTATTTGAGTTGGAAGAAGACTGGGTCGTTGGCCGCGTGTTATAATTAATTGGGCAGGGGCAAGACGACTCTAAAGCTGTCGGACCTACCCTAGCACTGATGAGAGGCAAGAACCTCGAATCACGTCTGCAGGTGGTCATCCCCACCGGAATACAGAATAATCTTTTGTTTGTTTATTACAATAAGCACATGCGATTGAGACTTCTTGGAAGAACGTTGCACAAATATCTGTTCAATTTCCTTCGTGGTATTAGCATGGAAAGTGGTTGTTTTCTGTCAGATTTTTGCCTCATAGAAAGGGTACTTCGACTTGGTCGATTTTACTCATATCATTTAATGGTACTTACTCTCCGGCAAAACTTTCGAACTTGTTCAAAGTTTCACGGTTTAAATAATTAAAAATACTATACATGAAACATTTGTTACTGAATGCCAATTTATTGTCCAGGTTTGAGCCAACCGATGTATTTTCTATGCTGCCTTAGATGAATCTTGAATTTGTTTTTTATTTCAGAAGGTTAGTAAATTCTATTAGGATTATTTTATCAATTCAGTATATTTGGCATTCCTCATTTGTACATTTTTGATGGAAAATAAAAAACAAGTTGAATATATTAAACTTGCTCTGAGTAATGTTCCAGCAATGAATTTACAACAGTTGTTTGAATTTTCAACAAATGCTTTCGAAATGTAACATATATATTATATGTATTATATGTATTATATATATAAATATTATGATATTTCCGAAACCATAGAATATTAGTAAACGAAGGTAAATGACTTTGGGAAATCTCAATTTCACGACAAGACTATACACACCTATTCAAAAGTCGTTTGTGACCATGTTTGACGACTATCGAAGTACGTGCCTTCAATGAAGGAAAACAATATTAAAAACGAGCGAAATGATTCTATTCATAATGTCTTCGGTAATTTTACTCACGAAAATGTGATTTAGTTACCTAGATACTGGTAAGCATAATTTGTTTCACGTGTTCCATGACTGCAGGTATTTATTTGTTCTACGATGTGAGTGTGGTTGTGATAACTAATATGGTCAGCTTTTCAAGGTTTACTCGAACATAACGCATACAACGTGATTATGGGAAGTGATTAGTTATTTTTAAGTTTGAAGGTTGCCATTCGGGACCCGGAACTGATAATATGCAAAATAAAGTATTTACACACAGACTGAATATTCCGTATTTTGTGTCTCATTATTGGTCTGTTGATATCGTGCTAGTTTTTGCGGATTGTCAAGGTCCAAGAACAAAGGTTTCGGAGGTAAACGTGATTATTAAATGATATTCCTTCTTTCGTTGGGAAATGATCTGATACATGAACGATAAAAAAATTAATACGTGTTGATGATAGGAGTTGAAAATACTTGTTGATTTGAACGGACCATTTTACCAATACCTGCGCCAGTCATAGTACTGTGCTAATTTCTCATATGACTTGCTTAATAATAATATTAATCTTCCTTTGTCCTTTTTGATCATTTACATGATATTGAATACGTCACGTTGTTTGTGAATATAAATAAAAAACATCATAGTAATCACAATATACTCATATACAATTTTAATTTTTTTTCCTATAAAACGTACATACATATGTATAGGAATAGTCAAACCCAGAGAAACAGTAGACAAAGCAAAGCAGAAAAAAACTTGCAATACATTATGGTCATGTTCCGATATTCCCGAACAGTAGTGCCCAGTAATTTTGGTCGTTCCGATTTTACTGAAATTGACTGGCACACATTTCGCGCCACTTTTCATGGAACCTTGTTAGAGGCTAGAAATTTACAGGTTGCTACTGTTACAGAAATGGTCGTGTAGTCCCAGTATCCCCTCCCCGAATTGATAATAAGTTAGGTTAGGATCGTTACAATTAGCTCATATGAAAAGACAGCAGAACAAATGTATCAATTAAGTGGGATTAGAAGACTTGCTAGTACAGGTTAATGCCGAAACCGCCGCAAATTTTCGAGCATTGTTCTCTCACGCCTCTCTTGTCCATATAGATGTATGAAAATTAAAATCAGATCATAATCATGCCAGGCGATATTTGCTGGCCTTCAAAAGACAACTCGACAATAAATTCAAAACATCAGATTAAGAAAATAAATCCACAGGTCATTATAACAAAGAAATACTACCTTTCTTACATTCAAAGCTCTGCTAGAGCTTGAGGTACTTGAGCTATCCGAATTTTCTGATGATTCAGAATCTCTATCACCTGATATTTCCTCTATTATCATTTGATTAATTGCAACCATCAGTCAGTATCCCATAATAGTAATGATATAATTTTGAACTAGATATGTTCCCGCATTACATTTGACAATCTGACTTTCCGAATCATTCCGAAATCAGATGGCAGTTTCAGGTTACTGTTAGGCGCTCCGAAATTATCTACCGTGGCCAGTACTGTTCAGTAATATCGGAATATGAGCTATGTCTGTACTAGATAATCATTATATTACAAGTTGAAATATGCATCGAAAGAATAAAAATACTTTTCAATAAGGAATTGGAATTAGGGCTGTGGTAAACTTCCTACTTTCATTAATATTTTCAATTTTTTGCGGCAACTGTGTGTGAATCATCAAACCCATATATGCAGGTATTTGAAATACCCTCTATTCAAATATGGAATGTGAACATTTTCTTTTTTTCGTGAATTCACTTCATGGAAGTTTCTATTCCGAGTAAATTTAGGTTTATCCTCGAACATATAAGTGCATATTTCAAAAATGTACCTATACAAAGAAAAAAGTGTGATATTCGAGAAACAATCCCCTACAAGAATAGGTTGAAGGAACGCCTGCCACTACTCGTAATATTCTTTTCTGCAAAATGAAAACATCATGAATAGAAACATATACCACCCTAATTCGAGACGATTTATAAACAACACTAGGTATTCCATAGAAGATCCGTAGGTATAGTCTAGTCTACAAGATCTTTTTTGGTGAATTTATTTTCAAGGGCACCGAAAATTATGATCCAGGGCTAATTTGATTCGGAATGACCTCTAGAAACTTTTTGAAAAATTTGAAGGTGCGCCAGCAAACATTGCATATCTCGGAAACTATCGAAGATATCCAAGAGTTGAAAAAAGATCCTGAAACAGGAGGAAATTTCCTAAAACGGTATCACCTCCCGGAACTCTACCACCAATATTTAGAATTTTAATTTAGAGGCGAAAATAGCGCTAAAAATAATTTTAAATCATTAAATATCAATATTGATAAATAAAAAAATTCACTTACCTTTTAGACACTTGAATAAACGAAAATCTATTGAAAAAAATGTTTCCCATAATTATTTTATTACATGTGCTATTGTTAATTAACTAGTTTTTCCAAGTTTCAAATTTACATACAAACCCTGATAATTGTTATACTAAAAACCTCTAATTTGCTTCAGTTCTTGGAGCTATTCTTGAAAGGCTTTAAAAACTATACCTATTGGAAAAATTTAAAAATGTTGATTTTTCCCTTTGTTATTAACAATCTAAGAGACTAAAAAACGAAAAATGCAAATAAAGCTCTGAATTTTTTTTATATTTCAATTTGTTCGTATTTTAAATATTTAATGTTACATAAAGGTGATTTTTTTAAATTTCTTACTCTGATTATTTAAGTAATTGTTATAAACAATTGCATTGTTTATAAGATATTTAAATTTTTGTTTTTGGAATTTAAATCAGCAATAAACATTACGATCTTTGAGGATTAAATCATTTCTTAAAAAAAATTTATTGTTTGAAAAGGCATTTGTTGATTAACTATTTTTTTTGCTACCAAATATTAATATTTATTACACAACAAATGACACATGGTTGTTTTTGTTTGTTTACAACAAATTGTATATTAAATAAAAAAAGAAAATTTAAATAACAATTTTTTTAGAATATCGAAGGTCAATGGAAATTATGTTTAAAAAACAAATGGTTCCTTAATATTAATATTTGGTTGCAAAAAAAATTGTTAATCAACCAATGCGTTTTTAAGCAATAATTTTATTAACAATCATAATATTTCTTGCTGATTAAAATTCCAAAAATAAAGACTCAAATATCTTATGAACAAAATATTTGTTTATAATAATTAGTTGAACAATCAGAGTAAGAAATTAAAAAAAAATCATTTTTATTTTACTTCAAATAATTAAAGTACGAACGAATTGGAATATTAGAAAAAAAATGTCATAGCTTTATTTGCATTTTTCATTATTTATCATCTTAGATAATTGATAACATATATAGTTTAACAACTATCAGGGTTTGTATGTAAATTTGAAACTTGTAAAAACTAGTTAATTAACAAAAGCATATGTAATAAAATAATAACGAAAACATTTTAATTCATGGATTTTCGTTTATTCAAGTGTGTAAAAGGTAAGTGAATTTATTTATTTCTTAATATTGATATTTAATGGGTTAAAATTATTTTTATCGTTGAAGAGTCCTTATCAGTCAGCGCACGCGGGACTCGCATCACTCGCTTTTAGCGCTACTTTCGGCTCTACATTGAAATTCTAAACATTGGTGGTAGAGTTCCGAAAGGTGGGATTTTATTTAGGAAATATCCTTCTCTTTCAGTGTCTTTTTTTTAGAATTTGAATATCTTTAACACTTTTCGATATATTTGCAAAAAAAACAAACTTCTCCCGTTTTTTCACTTTGAAGTGTTCTTCAATTGAGTATCTTTACACCGCTATTGACATAGTGGCGTTGTAAGGATAATACATTCAGTGAAAACCTCCTTAATCTACTCATTTCGATTACCACCTGTTTATATTTGTTTTCCTTCGGATGCTGGTCATGTCACCAGCTGCACCTCAGCATCTTGGGCTTTTTGTGCATTCCAATTGGTTTCACAGCACCCACTCCGCAACTCTAGTCCCCTGTACCAGTCTGTATAGGTTCTTTACCGGTTGACTGTTGTATTCTTCGGGAGTTAGCCTGGGTTTTCTCGAATATATTGCCTGTCTCTTGCGGTCGAATGCCTCGCATTCTGACAGTTCGCGTTTGGCTGTTTCTGTCCCTTTACCACATTGCAGAAAAGTTCTCCTTTGTACAGCCCCATTTTGTGCAGGTGTTTTCTCATTGGGCTGTGACCAGTGAGATGGCCCGTTATCGTTCTAACATTATTCCTGCTCAGATTGAGTAGTTCTTCAGTTTTGTGTTTTGACGGTTCTTTAATGTATGTTTTCCCGTGGTGCATGAGAGGGGCTTCGTTCCACCTCTCCCTTTGTTTTCGTTTCATCCAGTCCCGAATGCATCCTCGAATGTCGGATTTAGTAATCCCGAGTGCGAGTTCTGGGCAAACATATGGAGTTGGTGAACCGTTTCTGGCTAGTTCAACAGCTTTTTCATTGCCTTCGATGCCACGGTGACCTGAAACCCCTTATCAAAGTTGTTTTGTTGTGTTCTGAGAGGACACTGAGTTCTTCTCGGCATTTCCGTACCAGTCTTGATGTCATCTTCGAGTTCATAAGAGCCTTCAGTGACGCCTGGCTGTCTGAGCATATTTTGATCCTTGCATTATGCATTTCCCTCATATTGATTCATCTTGCGCATTGCAAGATAGCGTACATCTCTGCCTGGTGAGACGCTTATTTGGTAGTTTCTCACCACACTGTATATTCCAGCAGCAGTTCCCAGTAAACACAGAATGGTCTCAGAGATGGTAGTGGGATTCACATTCATGTTTCAGATCACACTAGTGAATCGAAAAGTGACTTCCATTATTATCGCATAAACGTCTATTCGGTGCCCCGATAGTCATGTCGAGACATCAAAATGTGATGCAAAATGTGACTCGAAATTAGCTCCATTTATACTTCAGAATCGAATGCACATTGAGACCCTTTCGATGTAACAATGTGATATTGAATGGACTGGTACTTATTTAAAAATGCGCTTCACTTACTGATTCACCTGTATGTCAAGAATAAAACAAAGCTCACCATGTTTCAACATTAATAGAAATTATACCTCAATATTACTATTCTTACTAATGAACTACTGTTCATATGGATTGGAATGCTAGAGTTGATTCCGTAGTATATACTTCTCACAAACAAAAAAAAATTATCAAACTATGTCTGAGTCATGAACAAAAAAACACTCACAGAAATGTAGAAAAATCTATAGGGGAAGGTCGGGTAGCATCAGACATGAATAAAAATACAATCAGAAAATTTTTACATGTATTTAATACTTTGGAGTGAACATATGTACTTCTGTTATCATAATAATTAAAAATTATAATGATTTTTAGATAATCATAATCACAAGATATGAGGATCTTCAGCCTTCAATTTTTTGCAACTCCAAAATCTTCGGGTAGCCCCGGACATAACATTCAACGATAAAGTGGACGTTTTTTAGCCTTGCATATATCATATTCATAGAATTCGGTTGAAGCATCAGTATCAGCGCAAGCTTAGTGAGACCAATCTTCACATTCACGGCAATGGATCCAGTCTTCTTGAAATATTTCACCACATTGAATACATTTTGTGCCTTGACCACGATCTTCTCGGCGGAGAAGTGCTTCGCTTTTTCTTTGTCGCCTTTTCTAGCCTTTTGCTTTCTGTCTTCCAAAGCTTTTCTTTGTTGGGTCTTCCAAGACCGTGTCACGAGGCGCTTTCTAGTTGCATCTGGAAGAGGTGACACTGGTGACAGTTGCTTCAATAAATCTGCTGTGTTGATCAAAGTTGACGATTTGAGAGCTGGCACAGATGCATGTCTGGTGGAGGGCATATCAAAATCACTGTGGATGTTGGTTTAGAGGCAAGCTGAGCTGCACGACTGGTGAAAGGTATTTCAGAGTCAGTCTGATCGAAGGTGTTTTCAGTAGATGCTGGTTCAGAGGCAGATTGAGCTACACTACTCGTGGATGGTATATCAGACTCCGTTGAAGGTGCTTTTTTTGGATGCTGGTATGTAGACTAGTTCAGGGGTAGGCTGTCAAAATCAGCCTATTTGTAAATAGCTTTGGTATATACTGCTACATTATATCTTTCTGCTGTGTGTCGAATTGAAAACTTGCCTTCTCTTACACACTGAATAGCTCCTTTCATATTGCTTTCATTCCTTTTGCCTCCGTTAGTTGTTCTCTCCTTAGACTTCAGCATTTTCAACTAGTTCTGTAACATTAGACAGTAGTACAGTAGTGAATTAAAAACAATCAATGAGCAAATAACCCAAACGAAAACTGATGACTCACTTTCAATTTTGTTGAATATAGGACTTTAAAACTTGTCCGGGGTTACCCGACATTCATGTGTCCGAGGCTACCCTATAGGGTATTATATAATATCCGTAGCAATAGCATTCAAGCTATTCTAAGAATGAAATAAATAATTCACCGTAGTGGACTTGAATAAATTCACTATAGATCAATATCACAATCAAATTGATTTAGTCACATTTTGGTTTTTACATCATTCAATGATGTTATACAAGATCGCACTGAGAACGTTACGCGGGAACAAAACGCACTATCACGTCTAACTTGTTCAGCGCTTTCACACCAATTTACTGGTATTGTTTGAACACTGTGTTTATATGCTCAGAAGCAATGTTACGTTTCTGAGTAGTACTTGATTTGTCCGTAATAGAAATGTCCGGGACTACCCGCCGTCTGGAGCTACCCCACCTTCCCCTAATTCAGCTCCAATCCTCTGGACAGCATTTTCTGTTTCTACTCACCGTTCCGGTCCTTGAAGAGATACAGTTCTTGGTAGAAATAATAATTGGGCATTGTTAATAAACACATTTGATTCAACTATTGAAATAAGAAGAAGCAAACAGAACACTACACACTATCAGAAGTACCTATAGAATATTTAAAGAATGGCGTCAACCAAATACAAGTTCGACTTGACTCTCGACTCGACAAACACCTCTGGCCGCTGGCCATTTTGTGCCATGATGGTGATGTCACGATCAATTTTGTTACCAACCTAATTCCTTTTATACCAACAAAATCGCAATTAAACCAAAATTCATGTAAATGTGTTTAGCAATTTTCTTCACATTTTATGCTCAAAGTGATACTAATGAGAAGAGAATTGTGAACAATCCATAACATTTGGCTAAGTATGGTAACAATGACTCTAAATGCAACTCATTTTGATACCATAATGATCAAGAAAGCAACATCTCCTAGATGTATGTGTTAACTGGGTTCCTTCCCTGGTTTTGGATCCGTCCGTATACCAGATCCTCTCTCCAGGTTTGCCTCTGATGTTGTCATCTGACCATTCCCTTCGATCTTGTATGATAACCTCGAAGTTGATGTTGAAGAAGTATATAGGAGTCATGTGGTCCGTTGGTTCCATTTCAAGAATGTTGCCTACCACTATATCCTTTATCTTGTTGTGATCCGATCTATTTCTCGAATCAATCGGTGGAAGGTTCAACAGTGCTTCCATGGCTGATGTTGGTGTTGTTTTCATAGCTCCCGTTATGCTAAGGCATGCACGTCTTTGTACCTTGTTCAACTCAGCCACGGCTATTTTTTGTGTTGTCTTTGTCCACCACACCAAAGATGCATATGTGATCATGGGTTTCACCACAATGTTACATATCCAATACATCATTTTTAGATTCAGCCCCCATGTTTTACCGTGTGCCCGTCTGACTATCATCAACATCGCCTCGGCTTTCTTCTTTACTTTTTCCAGCAGTTGGTTTCATGTGAGCTTCGAGTCTAAAATCATCCCGAGATATTTGGCTTCCCCCGACAGCTGTAAAAGGGTACCTTGGAGGGTCAGAGGTCCTAAGCTCTCTATTTGCATTTTTCGGGTAAACGCTACAATGGTTGATTTGGAGGGACTAATGGTTAGGCCCTCCTTATCTATCCATGTACTGACCAGATTTAGGGCCATTTGCATTCTTTCCCTAACCGTGTTGTTAAATTTACCTTGGACCGTAATGACTATATCATCTGCGTACCCAAGTGTTTTGTGTCCACTCCTCTCGGGTGTAATTAGCAGGTCCTCCACCACCAGGTTCCACAGCAGTGAGGACAGGACTCCCTCTTGCGGACAGCCCCTGGTACCTGTATATTAGTAGCATTACAATATTATAGTTCGAAGTGTATATGTAGAATGATACAGAGTTTAATATCAATGAAAATCCCAGGACTCTGTCTCTTTAATATTGTACAGTATTGTCTGAGCAATGGCCTTAAAATCAATAACAGTAAAACTGAAGGAGTTAATTCCACTGAATTCTTGGGAATCACCTTCGATAATAAAATGGTATCAGAAAAATACAACAAATTGTGTGTGAATTGAGCTCTGTACATTTTCTCATCAGATAATTGAAAACACCCACTCAATAAATGTTCTAAGGATTGCATATATTGGTCTGATCCAACCAATACTTTCCTATAGCTTTATACTTTGGAGAGCATCAGCTCATTTCGATAAAGCATTTGCTCTTCAGAAAATGATTATGCGATACGTGAGAGGTGTATATTCCCGTGATTCTTTAGTGAATTGAATATTATGACATTCACACCACTTGTACAGTGATCTATTTCAAATGGAAACACCCTTGTAAATCATACATTTCTCAACCGATTGTAATGATTTTTTTTTTCATCAGCTAGACATTCAAGAATCCCACTGTGTCCAAATTTCTTGAATGCGTTTTCATTTTCTTATTACTATTGTAAGAATTCTGGAGCCGGACCTGTCACTCGTACTCGTAAACGAGCCTGCTTTCCTGAGAGTATTATTATGCGATACGTGAGAGGTGTATATTCCCGTGATTATTTAGTGAATTGAATATTATGACATTCACACCACTTGTACAGTAATCTATTTCAAATGGAAACACCCTTGTAAATCATACATTTCTCAACCGATTGTAATGATTTTTTTTTTCATCAGCTAGACATTCAAGAATCCCACTGTGTCCAAATTTCTTGAATGCGTATTCATTTTCTTATTACTATTTTAAGAATTCTGGAGCCGGACCTGTCACTCGTACTCGTAAACGAGCCTGCTTTCCTGAGAGTATCATTATGCGATACGTGAGAGGTGTATATTCCCGTGATTCTTTAGTGAATTGAATATTATGACATTCACACCACTTGTACAGTGATCAATTTCAAATGGAAACACCCTTGTAAATCATACATTTCTCAACCGATTGTAATGATTTTTTTTTCATCAGCTAGACATTCAAGAATCCCACTGTGTCCAAATTTCTTGAATGCGTTTTCATTTTCTTATTACTATTGTAAGAATTCTGGAGCCGGACCTGTCACTCGTACTCGTAAACGAGCCTGCTTTCCTGAGAGTATTATTATGCGATACGTGAGAGGTGTATATTCCCGTGATTCTTTAATGAATTGAATATTATGACATTCACACCACTTGTACAGTGATCTATTTCAAATGGAAACACCCTTGTAAATCATACATTTCTCAACCGATTGTAATGATTTTTTTTTCATCAGCTAGACATTCAAGAATCCCACTGTGTCCAAATTTCTTGAATGCGTTTTCATTTTCTTATTACTATTGTAAGAATTCTGGAGCCGGACCTGTCACTCGTACTCGTAAACGAGCCTGCTTTCCTGAGAGTATTAGGTCATCTTGACATTACAGTCGTCTACGCTTCTAGAGAAAGTGCTTCATCTGGGAGCGAATGGAAGTAGTTCCAGAAGTATCCAGTGAAGAAACCTTCGTGTATATACAAATCACTCCGCAAGTTGAGAGGGTATAGTTACATTGAGAGACAGATTTTATCATAAAGAGTCTGCTTTGAAATTAATTGTAGTGGTATTAATTAGATACATTGTGACATTATGAACTAGAAGTTAGATTTTATGTTCATAAATAAATTAGTTGAAACCGTTTAGACTTTATATTCATTACACTATTCTTATATTTGAAGATAAATAATACAAAAAAAATAATTCATGGCATTTTTAAGGGCTTATGACAAAAAAAAACGTTGAAATGCGTCCATCAACAAAAAAGTTATGGGAAAATGAAATTTGAAAAATACGCACCCTTTAATCAAGCCACCAATTCAATTTCAGAACTTTTATCAAAATTCCGAATACACCATTGGATTCGGGATTCAAAATATGAAAGAATGAAATATGTCACCGAAAATGACATACACTTTCGATTTTTAAATGGAACAACCGATACATTTTCAAATGGCAACATAGTGGCTCGACGGGTTAGGAAAAAAGATGATTTTGTTGCGATGAGGATCCATAAAAATGGTATGGCTAAAGCTCGTAGGATAATTTTGATAAGACAGGAAGTTGCAAAATATCAGAATCTATTTTGCCCGTTTCTGAATTTAAATTTCACATTTTGTCGACTTTGTGCTATTTTATAATAACTGTATATATATATATATATTATATATATTTTATATGGATAATTTGATAATTAAATTATTGCCCTTTTCTTCAAGGCTTGTGAGTGAGTGGTTCTTTTCCTCAGGATGATGTGGCTCCTCGTAAAAAATCAGAAAAAAATATTTCACAAGCTTTGTATAACATATTTTTTTCTTTGGTCAGCATGATCTTGAAATTCTCATAAGTTTTGTTTTTAGCTTTCTTAGACTTTTATTCATCTTGCATGTATATACAATGAGAGAAACATGATGAGAAAAACTTTGCTAGGCAGAAGTTCTAATCATGAGTCGTTGTTATGAAAACAAGTTATATTCACAATTCAAGCGAATATGAATAATATTTTTCCGATAATGACATGACAAAGAACGTTTTAGTCAGCATTGTGATGAATACTTTCGAGTGTACTCGAATGACATGACTCATTCCTCTTTTAGACATCTAACATTCCACTGCTCCTTGGAGTCTGTCTACATTATTTGTGACTTCGGAGGCACTGTAGCAATAAAAGTGCTATGCTCTCCCTGATATTTATTTTATACCCACCCACTTATCAGTAGGTACAGTTCCATCGGCTTCGCACGCACTCTGTTTCTGGTACGTTCTCGTTTAGTTTGCAGTGAGACTTGTCTTCAAACAGTCCCATTTCTTGAACATGTTTGATGAGAAGCCCTGCGATAACTCAAAGAATAGTTTCTTCTCACAGCTGGCAACTAGTGACGCCGTTCTCACATTCAATATCCTAAACTATTTAGAGAGTTAAGGCTGGATTTTAAAATTGAATTAAACAGCCCGTGTTCGACTCCACCACCACCATGCACCACCATCCACCACCCCCGCACGTTAAAGCGGTTCCTCATCTTGATGATTGGCGATTAGCAGAATAAAATCTGATCGTTTGATATGGAGTGCTCGGCCCATTCTCGGCCTGAAGCTCCCTTATATATGACATGAGTTGAATTTAAACAACGACTTTACTTTATGTGCAGGTGCCTCCCTGAAACTGGCTGAATGCCTGAAAAAACGCTTGGCCAAGTGCTGTGTAGTGAATTTACTGAATTTACTTCTTGGTCGGTTCTTCTTGGGATCTGAAACATAAATGTATGATTGATCGTGATATGAAGTCTGTTGAAGTAGACGTTGGCGTCGCCGAAGGTTTTGCTTCCGTCGTACTTCTTCAGGGGTGACGTTTTCTCCCTGATTCACTGGTCGTCTTTATTTGTCCCTGTCTCTGTCGTCTTGCTCACGTCTGATCTCATGGAGCTCTGTGAGCAGCGGGTTCATGTGGGTCTCTATATTCTGTCTAGAGTAGTCCCAACATGGTGTCTGATTAGTCTGTCGATATACGAGGATGTAATGAGATCTAGTTAGCCTAGACCAGTTCCCTGCATAAACAAAATATTGCGTTACCATAGCAACGAACAATAACTCATTATGTTATGTTGTGTAAAAAAATTTGTTCCATTTTCTACATAATTTTTAATATTTTCCTATTTTTACGTTTGGCGTTTCCTCGTAGCTCTCAATCATTGTTATTAAAATAACTCATAAACAAATAGAGATAGGATAAAGACACTTCAGATCTTTTTAGGATAAAAGTACTGCTTTCAACCAAAGCTGTACTCTTAAAATCTGATTTTAACGAATATCATACTTGAAAAACTCATTGAAATTACTATTTGAAATAGGACAAAGACACTTCAGGTCTTTTTTGTTCTCCTTTCATTAATAAACAAAGTAGCTTTTAAACAAAAGCTCTAACCCTATTATTTATCAACTTTTTTAGCAGTTATTAATGAAAATACTTCTAAAATCTGTTTTTTACTTCTTTCATACTTGAAAATCTCATTAACTATTCGAGATAGGACAAACACACTTCAAGTCTTTTTTGATCTCCTTTGAATAATAAACAAATTGAGCTTTCAATTGAAGCTATTTATTCTCTATTAGATTTTAACTTGTTTGGAATTATTTATGTAGATAAAAAGACTTACAAGTGTTTTTGTCCTATCTCGAATAGTTAATGAGATTTTCAAGTATGAAAGACGTGAAAAACAGATTTTAGAAGTATTTTTATAAATAATTGAAAAAGTTGATAAATAATAGGGTTAGAGCTTTTTTCAAAAAGCAGCTTTTTTCATTATTAAAAAAAAGGAAAACAAAAAAGATCTGAAGTGTCTTTGTCCTATTTCAAATAGTTAATGAGTTTTTTAAGTATGAAATTTGTAAAAACCAGATTTTGAAGTGTCTTTGTCCTATCTCCATTTATTTATGAGTTATTTTAATAACAATGATTGAGAGCTACGAATAAACGCCAAACGTAAAAATAGAAAAAAATATTTAAAATTATGTAGAAAATAGAACAATTTTTTGTTACACAACAAATGAGACATGGTTGTTTTTGTTATTTCTTTCAGAATTACAAAACAAACAAAGAAAATGTAAATCAATATTTGTTTTAAATTATCGAAGAGCAACAGAAATTATGATTTAAAAAATACGATTCTTCAATTTTAATAATTGTTAGCAAAAAAAATAGTCACTTAATCAACAAATGCCTTTTTAAGCAATACATTTTTTTGTTCTTAAAGATCATAATATTTATTGCTGATTAAAATTCCAAACACAAAAATGCAAATATCTTATAAACAATTCCTTCATTCATAACAATTATTTAAACAATCAGAGTAAGAAATTAAAAAAAAATCATTTCTATGTAACTTTAAATAATTAAAATACGAACAAATTGGAATAGTGGAAAAAAATTTTCATAGCTTCATTTGCAATTTTCATTTTTTAGTCTCTTAGATTGTTAATAAAGTAGAAAATCAATATTTTAAATTTTTTCCAATGGGTATCTTTTTAAAGCCTTCCAAGAATAGCTCCAAGAAGTGAAACAAATTAGAGGTTTTTAGTATAACAATTATCAGGGTTTGTATGTGAATTACAATTATCAAGGTCATGTTAATTTTAAACTTGGAAAAATTAGTTAATTAACAAAAGCATATGTAATAAAATAATTATGGGAAAAAAACTTCCCTGGATTTTCGTTTATTCAAGTATCTAAAAGGTGAGTGAATTTTTTCAAAATACGAACAAATTGAAATATAAAAAAAAATCAGAGCTTTATTTGCATTTTTCGTTTTTTAGTCTCTTAGATTGTTAATAACAAAGGGAAAAATCAACATTTTTAAATTTTTCCAATAGGTATAGTTTTTAAAGCTTTTCAAGAATAGCTCCAAGAAGTGAAGCAAATTAGAGGTATTTAGTATAACAATAATCAGGGTTTGTATGTAAATTTGAAACTTGGAAAAACTAGTTAATTAACAATAGCACATGTAATAAAATAATTATGGGAAACATTTTTTTTCAATAGATTTTCGTTTATTCAAGTGTCTAAAAGCTAAGAGATTTTTTTTATTTCTTAATATTGATATTTAATGGGTTAAAATTATTTATATTGTTCAAGGGTCCGTATCAGTCAGCGCTCGCGGGACTCGCATCACCCGCTTTTAGCGCTATTTCCTTTTTTTCAGGATCTTTTTTCAAATTTTGCATATCTTTAATAGTTTCCGAGATATTTGCGAAAATTCAAAACCTCTTCCTTTTTTTTTCTAAATTGTTTATAACTTTTGCAATTTTTGCCGGCGCTCCTTCAAATTTTCACCAAAATAGTTCTTGTAGAGTAGACTACAGAAGAGCTCAGTACAGTACGAAACAAGTAGGTATGAGTAACTGTACTACTGTACTGGGTCAGTTCTTTTGTATCTGTCGCAACGCGAATTGCACTGTGAAGTTTTATTACTGAAAGTACAATTATACTACCCTCGTACCCTCTTTATCGTACGAAAACTTTTTCGACTTCAAAGCTACGTTTGTCAAGCTGTACTTAACTGATTCGGGAATGCCTTTTTCTGAATTCACTCCCCAATGAAATACGGCCACGCTAAAATTCATTGAACCAACGATTCATGGTGACTTTGTGTGGGGCTTTATCAAGTGTTATGAGTTAATACACGTCGAAAGTATAAGAACTTTTTAACCCAGAATCAATGAAACGAAACAAGTAGCGTCGGAATGACACGACGTCATAGTGTAGGTCACTGATCACTATTCTGTAGTAGGCCAATCAATACAGGATTTTTTCGTATCAAAAATACTAG
Source organism: Chrysolina oricalcia (assembly GCA_944452925.2). NCBI lineage: Eukaryota > Metazoa > Arthropoda > Insecta > Coleoptera > Chrysomelidae > Chrysolina > Chrysolina oricalcia. Next base: position 39,260,728 of record OX101819.2, read on the forward strand.
TAGGAAACCGACTGTGCCATCACATGGAATACGGTCCGTAGTTATACTCTGTTATGTTTTCGACTCGTAACTGTCATTTACTGATTTGTTATTAACATTTAAAGACAAAAAACTTGTTTATGTTTATTGTTTTGCTTATGAAATTAAAACCAATAGAGCGATCTGCTTCTTCAATGAGAAAAATTGTAGAGAATTGAAATACGAACAAAATGGAATGTTTTATGACCCGGTCGGATTATTAGTAACAGAGAAAACCCGTGAAAACGGGAAAATTTTGTTATTTTTTGTAAAATTCATAACTCTGTCATTTTTCAAGTAGTAAGGTTGGCCCTTCCTATGAAAGTATTGAATCATGTGCACATTATGTGTGCACCAAATAGGCGCTGCCGGATCATTAATTTTGGCACAATTGCAATCTGAATATTTTTTTGGACTATTTTGCATTGTGCCTGGATAGTGATAGTGATAGTCCGATTTCAATTTCTCAACCAGATTTTTAAAGTAGAATTATAGTACCCAAAACATATATTCTCAATTTGCGCTACAATGTTGCGAAATGGATGAAAATTTCTTGCAAACAAGACTCAAAATGGCCAAGCCGCGTTAGCTACCGAGTGGTAGGAGAGTTCCTCTAATGAACGGGTTACGTAATAATACGCTTCCCCTCATCTCCCGGTGTCTCCTTCTACTCGACCGCGTACCTGGGCTCGGCTGTTTTCAGTTATGTTTGCATGCATTTTTCACCCATTTCGCACCATTGTAGCGCAAAATGAGAATATACGTTTTGTGGTACTTTACTTCTACTTTGAAAATCTGTTTGAGAAACTGAAATCGGACTATCACTAGAGCATGCTGCAAAATAGTGCAAAAATTGCAATTGTTCCACATAAAGAACACATGATTCAATTCTTTCATCAGACGGGCCAACCCTACTTCTTGAAAAATGGCGGAGTTATGAGTTTTCCGGTTTTTCTCCGTTCTCCATTTTGTTCGTATTTCAATTTTCTACAATTTTACTCTTTGGAGCAACCGTATCGCTGTATTAGTTTTCAAATTAAATTCATAATGAATTATTAAATGACAGTTGCGAGTCGAAAACATAACAGAATATAACTACTGACTGTCTTCCATGTGATGATATACGGTTTCCTAGTAGTTTATATTTTTTTAAATCACTAATTTTATGTTCTATTGATTGGTGTATAGTCCGAGTACGTATACTTTCAAAAATTTCATATTTTATGTTGGACATGTCAAAGCGCACCTGCAACAGCAGTGTTGTCACTTCGCAATACATAAAAGGCAAAGCTCGTACATACTTATATAGGTAATTACCAGAGCACAAATGATGTATTTTTCTATAAACACTGGATGTTCCACTTGATTAACTAATTATTATTCTATCATACTTTAATACTAAGTTCGTATGATGCCAGTCATGTTTGAGGTTTTTCCCAACAACTGCACTTTAGAAATAAACGATTTATACTTGTATGCTGATACCTTTTTTATATATAATTTTAAAGAACAACAACTTGTTTGTTATTCATGGTTCGGCGTCTCGAATGCGGATTGTCTTGATCTATCAATTATTGTATTACTCATTCCAAGAACCATCAATATGCATTTGAATTCTTTGCTAAAACAAATTAATAAGTTACCTGAAGGCGATTTATAACGACGAAAAGTAATGGTATGTTTGGTGTAGAATTGGTTTACGATCGTTAAAATAGTTTTGTTACAAGATGATCATTTTGAACACATTTATTATGCATTTTCGAAATTATTATTCATTTCTAAATTGCATGTTTGGATTTGAACAGTAGATTCAAGTAAATAACATATCGTTTCGGATTCAGTTGACACGGAAAATAATGGCTTATAGAATGACTATCCTACAAAAGTGTTGTATATACTAAGTAAATAAAATTCCATATTATGCAAATGATATGTCGTTGAAACCGAAAACCAGTCGGTTACCGATAAAAACTCTAGTCATCCTAGACATCGTCAAGCAAAGACAGATAGATATCCGGCGTATAAATTAAAAAATGCATTGCAAGCCTTTTATGCCGAGTCCTACAGGAAATTATGTTTACTACCAATACTCCCGTTCTCTGCTACGAATCTTCTAAGAAATATTAAGTAGTGTTCTGGTTTTCTAGATTCGAAGCCTTTCTCGAGTGCAGCGGACTTGTACGAAGTGCACAGATTGTGTACGAAGAGTTCGGAAAACGAAAAAAGGAAACGGTTATAATGGTATTCGCTATTTCTTCATTCGAGTCAGAAGTGCAAGGGTCGTTTTATTTATTTAGCCGGTCGCACTAACGATAAAAAAATCAAGGATTCGCCTATTTTTCTTAATTAATATGGAAATTCATCGGAGAAAGTTGAGCAGAACGTTGAAAGGTATCTTACTTTGCACCTTTTCATTTACATATTTTTTAATTTGCCATTTGAGTGATGTCAATAACGGCATTTTATTAAATGGAACTGTATGTCAAGTTTGGTATCGTTACAAATCTTTTGTTTCCTTTCAATTCAGCAGCACTTGTTTAATAGATACAGAGTATTTTGATATTTGGTGACTACCCCTGTAACTCAGTTACTTACTGCTTCTTTGTTTGAGAATTGACTCACTGGGGGAATGTAGCCAAATGAATATTCTAGCGATGTGATAATTTGGATAAACAGTGGCATAAATATATATAACTTTCCCATATGCTACACTGATAAAAATTCAGATTAGAGACAAAAGAATCATGGTTTTGGATTATTTTCTCTTCTAACAAAGAAATTGTCTTCGTCCCAAACATTTTGCTCTTGAATGAAAATCATTGTTGCTTTTGTAATAAATTTTCTATTCTTTTGGCTTCAAATGCTTTTGAGAGAACATTATTAACTTTGTCTCCAGTCCTGCTTGGTTGAAGCCATAACCACTTGATACAAGGTCCAAATGTGTTTGGTTGACATAATCTACCTCAGCTATCTTCGCCATGCATGAGCTCGGGTCTACCGGTCTACCCGAAGTTTGCCGATACCCATTTGAATTTAAGCAAGTCGCAACGACCTGCGCCCGCGCAGCGGGCGCAGGTGCAGGGTGCAGGTGTCAGCGTATCAGTTCACTGGTCACTAGTTAGCGCCATTCCGCCATTGTATTTTCTTATGTCGACTGTCGATGAGTTGATGTTGATAAATGGTGTTTGCCGGCAAGATTTGTGTTGTGAATAGGTATGATGAGTGAAACCGGTTTAAAAAAAAGTGGTATCGGTGATACTATTCAAAACTGTTTTCGTCCCATGTGTGTACGTCGGACCGTTCCAAAGGTAGGTTTAGGTTTTGAACGTGAGTGGGCCCGTATCAGGCCCTCCACTGCGGCCAATGGCCTATTGTGGCTCACCCTATGGTTATATTCCTCCCAGTATATCCAATCTCTTGACGGAATTGAGGAATGCATTGGGAGAACAATTTACCAGGTTTTCTGGCCTTACTGTCGTATCGCCAAATATTGAGAATCTGGTTCTGGCCGCTGCAGGGCATGTACACAGAATGTGTTCAGCCGTTTCATCATCCTCCATGCATAGCCGGCACTCTGCATCTTGTGCAAGTCCGATTTTATGCATGTGGTATTTGAGTTTGCAGTGGCCAGTAAGCAAACCTACTATAACTCTGAGATGCGCTCTGCTGAGTTCTAGCAGTTTGTCAGAGTCCTGTTTTTTCCTTGTACAAGCAATAAATGCTTTGGAATGGGCTAGGCCCGGTAGACTACGCCAGTACTCGAGTCTTTTATTGTCTGCCCAAGCTGTTATGACATTCTTGGCAGTGCTATATGCTAAACCGATTACCGGTTCTGGTCCAGTGAACGTTGTTTCGGCCCCCCCTTTTGCTATTTCGTTTCCTTCTAGGCCTGTGTGACCTGGTATCCAGACTAGGGTAACGTTGTTGCGTTGCGCCAGTCGGTTTAAGGTGTCTCTGCAGTTCCATACTGCCCTAGATTTAAAGCAGTTGGATTCAAGCGCTTCAAGTGCTGCTTGACTATCTGAAAATATTTTTATTGTTTTTCGTGTGTGGAGCCGATTTTCCAGCTCCCTGGCACACATTTCAATGGCATATACCTCTGCCTGAAATATCGTAGCTAGTTTGCCCATACTGAAAGAGCGTTTCACTACTGGGTTCATCCCATATATTCCGGCTCCGACGCCTTCCTGAGTTTTGGAACCATCGGTGAACCAACGTTCATTTGCCCTACATAGGTTGGTTTCATTCCGGACCCAGTCTTCTCTTTCGGGAAAGACCACAGTGTAGGACGTGTGAAGGTTGATGGTTTTAGGCATGATGTCTGAGGGCATTCCTAGAATGTTGTGAGCTATTATGCCCTCCAGCATTCCGCTGCTTCTCATGACACATGCCTGCGGTAGACTAATGGCCGCTTGATAAAGTCTGTATGTTGCCCATCTTGCCTCTCTCTCCAGAACTATGTGGAGAGGAAGTAATCCAAGGAGGACTTCCATTGCTGCCGTTGGCGTGGAGCGAATGCTTCCAGTAATCGCCAGGCACGCTTGTCTCTGTAGTCCGTTAAGTTTAGCAATGGCCATTTTTTTATGTCCCTTGCTCCACCAGACTATAGAGCCATACGTTATCATTGGACGTATGACGGTCACGTACAACCAGTATACGTGTTTTGGTGACATGCCCCATGTTTTGCCACATATTCTGCGGCATGTCCATAATGAAAGGCTAGCCTTCCGGATAGTCTTTTCCAGGTGCGAGTTCCAATTAAGTTTTTTATCCAGGGTTATTCCTAGATATTTTGCTTCACTCGCAAAAGGAATTGTTACACCATTGATGGAAGGAGGTATTAAGTGTTCCAGCTTCCTTTTCCTGGTGAATGGTACTATGACCATTTTGTGGGGGTTAATGGACATTTCCTCCCTCTCACACCATTTATATATGGTATCCAATATATCCTGAAGGACGTAGGAGATCGTCTCTTCGGATTTATCGTTTATTACTAGGACCAGATCATCAGCATATGCTTGCAGATCAACCTCCCACAGCGAGAGAATGGCCAGCAGATCATCCACCAGCAGTGACCATAACAGTGGGGAGAGGACCCCCCCCCTGGGGACAGCCCCTGGCTGGCTTGAAGCTGACACATTCCCCCTGTAGAGAGGTCGTTATAGTTCTGTTGTGAAGCATAGTTCTTATCCAGTCACATAGTATCGGTTCAATCCCTCTAGAGACAGTGGCCTCATATAGGGAGTGAGGTAGTGCATTGTTAAATGCTCCTTCTATGTCCAGGAATGCAGCGACTGCTATTTCCTGGCGTTCCAGGGCGTCGCTTATTCCTGAGACAAGGTTATTGAGGGCAAGTTCTGTTGATTTGCCAGCCTGGTAGGCATACTGGTGAACATTGAGGGGGTGCTTTGTTAGTGCCCCACACCTTATGTGCCCATCCAGTATTTTCTCCATGCTTTTCAACAGAAAGGATGTCAGACTAATGGGTCTGAGCGATTTTGGGTGTGGGTCATTCCGACCCACCTTAGGAATATAGATCACCCTAGTCGCGGTCCAGTTAGACGGAATATGGTTCCATGCTAAACTGGCTCTAAAGAGTCTTATAATGATAGGTATGATATGTTCCAGTCCGATTTGTAACAGAACTGGAGCTATGCCATCCTCTCCTGGTGATTTGTATGGGTGAAGGTAACAGGGGGGACTATTTACGTCCACACTGTATAATATTACAATGTTAAGCTATAATATGAAAATTCGTCAATGTAGGTAGAAATTTATTTGTTTTACTTCCTTTACGAGTTTTATGATTGTGTTGGTACCACCTAGAGTTAGATTTGTTTTGTTCCTTATTCACCAGCAATACCAATTTTTCCCTGATTTGTGTTCAGTAACCAAAGTAACGTGTTATGTGTTATTATTTAAATAAATACGTTTTTATTAATATTTGTTTTTCTTAATATCCCTATAAGTTTTTATGAATATTTAAATTTCAATTTTGAATTTGATTTTAACCAATGCAAGTTTGTTGCTTTAAAACTTTTCAAATTTTCACATGAACTATTATTATCTTTTAAAAAGATCCTCAGGAAATTTGGCCTAGACCATACACATTTTGTCACAAGACCGTTTTGGATCTTTTTAAAAAGAGTAATTTTTTCACTTGAGGACGCAAGGTTTCAAAACAAGAATTCAGCATAAACCTAAGATTTTAAATGAAGCATTTGTTGGTTTTATATCAAAAGCCTTTTATTTCAAGACAATGACATCATGTCTATTATTTTAAAGCACGTAATTTTCAAACAATCTCCTAATGAATTTGATCGAAAACTTAGGCTCTTTTGCTTTAAGTTCACATGACTTTGAGCTAGAAAAAAGATGGCATTTCCCTCAAAGATTTTCACAATTTGGAAAAATAATGATTTTGAGACAAAATCATTTTATATTATGACAAAACTTAGGTTTCTTGCCTGACATTTATATAACTTTGTACTAAAGAAAATGATGCGTTTGCCTCAAAGACATTCAAATTTTAGTTCAAAATATCCATGCATTTCGCCCATATCAAATGCTGGGTGCCCTTGAGGCAAGTTCAAATTCTTTCAAATCAAGGAATCCTTTTTATCTGTGTACTTTTTCGAAGAGCCTTACTTACTAGTTATTTTCATATTAGAAAATTTCACTCGAAAATATTGATAAGGACAGTTTATTAGTCCAAATTCCAATTTTTTTCTGAATTGATATATAAATCGAAAAACAAGTCAGGCATCAAAGTAATTGCTTATACCACAAAATAGTATTGTTCGGAAATTCTATTGAAAATTATGCCCGTCATAATAAGAACTTCTTGCGAAGAACTTGAAATTTATGCGCTTTTTGACGAAGCTTCAACTGTTACCCTTCTAGATAAACAATTGGCAGACCAGTTTGCTCTTACTGAGGAAGAAATAGAGTTAGGTTTGAAGTTTACTCAAAAAGACACATGTCAGGTACTTGACTTAATAAGCCTACTTAGTAGGTAGTATGGGAGTAAAGGGTTCATCATCGGTCGGCAACGACTGTTCGTTATTAAACGATCTCCTAAACAATTCTGTTTTCTTCAGATAAATCTCTCAACCCGGAGATTCGGAGTGTTCTTCCTCTTCTCGCTAGGTGGAGCGGCCTAGATACCGCTTTATCGCGTGAACCAGAGTTGACCAAGCAACGAAGTGTGTAATGGTTTGGACGGGGAACAGATGGCTTCAGTGCTGTCTGTGTTGTCCTACTCTTTGCACTGATGAGAGGCAACAACCTCGAAACTAGTCTGCAGGTGGTCACCCAGTCCAAATCAAAACATAATTCTGCTGTTTGGTCACAGAGGGCACTTGCAATTGCGTCCTCTTATATTTTGAAGAACGTTGCACAAGTATCTGTTAGATTTAATTCAATACCCGTCGTGGTCTTAGCCAGGGGAGTAGTTGTTTTCTGTCAGGTACTTGCCTTAATAAGCCTACTTAGTAGGTGTATATGGGAGTAAATGGTTCATCATTGGTCGGCAACGACTGTTCGTTATTAAATGATCTCCCAAAGAATTCTGTTTTCTTCACATAAATCTCTCATCCCGGAGATTCGGAGTGTTCTTCCTCTGCTCGCTAGGTGGAGCGGCCTAGAAACCGCTTTATCGCGTGAACCAGAGTTGACCAAGCAACGTAGTGTGTAATGGTTTGGACGGGGAACAGATGGCTTCAGTGCTGTCTGTGTTGACCTCCCCTTGCACTGATGAGAGGCAACAACCTCGAAACTAGTCTGCAGGTCGTCACCCTGTCCAAATAAAAACCTAATTCTGCTTTTTGGTCACAGAGGGCACTTGCAATTGCGTCCTCTGATATTTTGGAGAACGTTGCACAAGTATCTGTTAGATTTAATTCAATACCCGTCGTGGTCTTAGCCAGGGGAGTAGTTGTTTTCTGTCAGGTACTTGCCTTAATAAGCCTACTTAGTAGGTGTATATGGGAGTAAAGGGTTCATCATCGGTCGGCAACGACTGTTCGTTAAAAATGTATATACTGTGAAAAATTTAGATCTACCCAGACAAACAGTTGATGGTAAAAGAATGAAAGAAAAGTGTAGTCATCTGAAGCACATGGATTTTGTGAACATAATCCAAGCTAAGCAACAATTGTTGATAGGACAAGACCATTCGATTCTCATCACGACTCGTGAAGTAATTGAAGGTCCGAAGAACTCTCCAGCATCCATCAAGAATTAAATTGGGTTGGATAGCACATGGTAATATGAGTAATTTTTAAATTCAGGAAGAAAGGCATAGCCTTCTCAGCAGACATTCGTGAGATGTATCACCAGATAACTATTAGAAAAGAAGATCGTGCTAGACAACGCTTCCTCTGGAGAAACACTCTGAATGAAGAAATCACTACTTCTGAAATGAGAGTGATGATTTTTGGTTCCGTTTGTTCGCCTTTTTCCGCGCAGTATATGAAAAATCGAAATGTTTTGGAATTTCAAGGGGAGTATCCTCAGGCTGTTGATGGAATTCTCAAAAGATATTATATGGACGATTATTTGGATAGTGTTTACACCGAAGAAGAGGCTATTCGGATGATAAATGAAGTAATACACTTTCACAAACAGGGAGGACTCGAGCTGAGAGGATGGATTTGTAATTGTAATGAAGTTTACAAGAAATATTACCGAAGAGTTGAGAGGTGACGAAAAACTTCTGGAAGGCAGTGATGTCCTATCTTAGAGAATTCTTGGACTCAATTGGATTCCGTCTACTGACCATTTGAAGTATTCTGTGCAAGTCGAAAGGATAAATAACACATGCGTAGGAAGAAATAGGCCAACAAATAGGGAGATACTCAAGAATGTCATGTCCCTTTATGATCCTCTAGGACGTCTTGCACACTTTGTTATTTGTTTGCGAAAATATTACTACAAGATATATGGTGGAGTGGTGTTGGTTGGGATGATGAAGTGACAGAGAACCAAGATATTAGGTGGAAACAATGGATTGATGCTATTCGAAATATTGAAGAAATGAAGATTCCCATTTGTTATGCTTTGAAATTTTCATCAAATTTCAATTTACCACACATTTTTACCGATTCGAGTGGGCAAGCGTTTGCAGCTGTGTGATATTTTCGGTTTGAAAAAGATGGAAGAATCCAAGTATCTCTTTTTATGGCCAGGACACAAGTAGCTCCTTGAAGCCCATGACAATTTCTCGATTGGAACTACAGGCTGCAGTGATGTGTTCAAGGTTGGCGAAGATGATAAGAAAAGAACATTCACTTCAAATAGACCTATTCTTCTTTTAGACAGATTTGTTGACAGTTTTATGCTGGTTAAGATCAGAGCCAAGGATATTCAAGATATTCATCACACACAGAATAGGTGAAATACAGGAAAATACCTAAATTCCTGAGTGACACTGGGTTCCTAGTAGTTTAAAGGTTCCGTCAAACCAAAGCGGGAACACGGGAGCGGGAGCGGAAACGGAACTTTGGAACCGTACGAATTGCTAGAAAAATAGTACACGTAGCAAACCATATATATTTATAAAACAGACGTAAATAACGACAGAAACCTTGTCTTTAATTTCACACAATTTTCAAAAGATTCGGTAAACATTGTGCTGGTCATTCCGAGCGGATAGTTATAGTTGCACATTGTAGGTAAATATAAACAACTAGCATTAAATGAAAATTGAACTGGGTTCATAAGATAAGCATAATAATTTCACAAAACAGGACAACTAGTTATATCGGACGGTTTTGAACGAGTAATTTTTTAGACAATTGTAATGGTTTTAAACGACACCACTAAGCAGCAGCCACCGGAATGTTCTGAAAATTATAAAAATTAGTATTACGTTGTTTTGGGAAGACGTAGATTTGGAACGAATGAATAACGATGAGTTAGAGAATTTGATTTTTCAAGAAATTACGTCTGGGACCGAGTTGAAAGTATCTGGGTTTATGTTTTTTTGACAAAGCCGATCAACTGAAAGCCACTTACCAAATCAATAGAAAAAGTCACTTTCTGGATGTGGCTATAAATAGTAAACTCCTTCATAATATTTACAAAAAGTCTGGACAGATGGGTATGGTCTTGAAAAACCTTTCGAATTACCACTGAGAATGGGTAAGTAGCGGTAGGCATTAACCAATTTCTCATTTTTAATAAAAATTTCCAAATTAATGTTTCATTCTTTAAGTTAGTTTAATTTGCATTCCCTGCTTGGTGGTACTCTGGTCTATTTTTTTCAGATTCGAAGAAAAAATGGTTAACATACTTTTCGTAGGTACTCCTTAGCAAGCTCATTTTTTTGGTGGAATTTCTAAAAAGTATAATTTTGTTAAATCTGCCTTGAAAGGGTTGCGCTACTACCTGTCAATTATATTTACAGTTATTTGTGTCGTCTCCGAGACCGTACTTACGCATTTGCTAATGGGCATTTTCAGAATGACGAAATATGCACTTTTTTCACATGACGTAATGGAGGTCCATTTATAAAATAGTCATAACCATTAATCCACCCTAAATTTGGAAAAACTGATTTATTGTCCAATATTGAAAACGTGATTTCCATATGTGTAAATTCAAACGCTCCTCAGCTATGACGTCAGTGTCTTCTTGTAATATGATTGGTTGAAATTTGGGATGGAGCGTACATGGCTGTGATTGACCAATCAGAATCACTCGCGCACTGACGTCTCTCGGCTTTCCGCCTCTTCTTCTACGTCTGAACGTTTGAATTCAGTAGTTTACTTTGGAGTTTTCAATAATTTTTTAATCGATAAATTGATGAAATAAAAAATCCAAAAATATATACAAGTTACGTGAGAATGCAATATTTCGAAATATATTTTACGAAAAACACTGAAAAGGCACATTGCAGTAATCGCAATAAAATCCTCTAAATGTAAGCGTTTTCAACAATTCGTCCATTAGAACGTCCCAAAGCAGGAAAACAACACCACTCTCTGTGAGCATTCACTATTTGCTCTAGCTGTCAGTTTTATTTCGCCAATTGATGATATGAAAACCTTAATTTTTAAACTCACGTTTATGCTTTGGAACAATATCAGAGGTAGTCCTTTTCTTGCTAGTTAGTTTATTATGGATTTGGTGAATCCATTTTTGAAGGCTGACTGAATAATATGCCTAGAGTGCCAATTTTCCCTACTTTTTGAAGATAAATGACTCTCACCTTTTGCCACATCGAGGAACAGGTGTGGAGTTAATAATTTCCATCCCTTTTTTTGGAGCAAGATGGAACACACCTTTCATTAAGATTTCTTAAAAGGGTGCAGCCGGATAATGGAAAGAACACATTTTTAATAAATTCGATCTACTCCAGGGGATTTATGAAGTTAAAATTTACAAAGGGATCATCTGGCCCTTTTGGCTTTCTTTTGATGCTATCTTTTAATATTGGCTCATTTATAATTTTTGCTGAAGCTGGAAAGTGTGCTCCGGTGCGCATCTTTAGGTATTACTCGAATATGGTGGTATAGGTATTGTTACTGTTTTTCAAATGGCACTTTACCGTTCATAACAATTCATTCGACGGGCTTTTCATCGTTCTTGACATCTGTGAAAATGAAACCAAAAATTGATTTTCGAGAATTTGAGAATTTTCGGAAACTGATGGAACTAATCGGTCTCAAGCCTGCAGTAAGCCAGAACTATAAAAAACACGACTTTTTCTTTAATAGCCGCTAACTGTTTCAACGAAAATGTTCAAAATTCGATAATTATCCATTTCCCTTTCCAAGGCAATTTTATTCTGTAGTGTATCGACTAATCTTGTCATTTGGAAAATATATTTAATTTTTATTGTTTCTAAACGAGAAAGACAAACAATTAGTGTTGGCTGAACTTTTTTGTTTTGCTTGATACAATTCATTAGTTCTAGTCTGAGTGAGCCCGTTTACAGAATTTTTTCTTCGAAGGGAAATATTCTTTTATTTTCAAAAAGGTTCATTCTTTGAAGGAGAATAAATCGTATTTATGTACCTAATTGAACTAACTGTGTCAAATGAAACAAATATCACATTCGTTTCAGTTCAGAAAGTCATGAAGAATCATAAACCTAACCTTACAAGATATAATTCGTTCAAGAGATGATTTTTTTATTTTTATGCAAAAGTCGAAATTTGCGAGATGTTGAAAATGGTAAATAGAAGAGCGGAATTAATTACGACTATCACGACTATGCACTTTTTTTGTCATTGGCCATGTAGACTTGCCAAATTGAGGTGACTGGGGTGATGTGGACCCAAAGAGGCTAAATTAACAGGAGGGGTTTAATAAGCTCTATCTAGTCAATGAGAATCTTGTAGCATCGACGCGTCATAGTGACGTACTTGGACATGAGTACAGAGTCGAACTCGAACCAAGCAACACAACTGTCAGCAGTAACTCTCATATACCAAGAGCTAGTCCGTCACTGTCTATAGAGAACGGCGGCCATGACATGTCCAACTACGTCACATTTCGTCACAAATGTTCTTTCATCTCTTTCTATTAGTGTCCCCATTGTCTTATGGGGATTAGAATCTCCTGTTAAATAATGTTTAGTCTCCTTGATGTGGACCCACATATTTTTTGGAAAGTTCACAACCAGGTCTCACAAAAAATTAACGAATTTACTGGAACTGTGGGTAACTCCATGATTTGACCTCTATCGGTAAACATCTTAGTGGAGATTTTTACCATGGACATATAAATAAGTCCATGAGTTTTACCTTCGGTTACTGGAAACCTCAATTAACAATTCAATAAACGTTGGAAACGAAAGATGAAAGCCCATTCTTGAATGAGGAACTCCTTTATTTTCATCAAGATTATGTTCAACCCCTTTATGCATTACCAGGATGGGAGTGTAGTAAGATTAACAGTTTTCAGGACGATGGATTGGATGAATAGGTTCAGTAGGCATCATGGTCTCCAAACCTAACACGATTATGTTTTGTGTTGTGGGGATATTAACAAGACTACCATAAGATATTAGAGATTCGAAAATATGTGTAAACATTTCACAGAAGTACGAGAAACTTTCGAAATTGGATGTGTAGTGATATTCTATTATTCAAATGAAAAAAAATCCTACGACCACTTAGGAAAATAACGTATATAGCACTGTGCAGCCCCACTGAATGTGGCTAATATCCACACGTGTGCAGAAATAACTTTCCGTACGCGTACGGATGAGCTGTCAAATGCACAATTTCAGGATAGATAACATCAATGCAATAATAGGCAGCACCGTAGATGAACAGGAAAATGATATTGCCCAGCACCTGACCAAACTCCCTATTCAATTACCAAATATGTCTGATGGACTTATGGACAACGTGAATATGAGGAAATCACTGAGGCAAACACTGCTGGAAAAATGCAGAGACCCTTTTAGAAGCGAGATGGATACATTATTCAAAGCCAAAGCTCTCTTGAAGTCACCAAGCAAGAGAGCTGAATCCTTTCCATCGCTTAACCAGCAGTAGGAAATCCATACCACAAAGAAAACCACGAAGCCGCAAACCATTCCAGAAAAAACTTGAATAAAAACAGCAAATAGATATAGCAACCTCAGTAATGAGGAGCCCCCAACCACCAAAAATACCCAGGAAAAATCTAAGAAAACTGAGGACAAAAAGGCACAAACCAAGAGTGTCCCTCTCCCTCCAGCACAGAAAAAACTGCCACCAATTATTATGCAAGGTCTGCTTCCCATGGACAAGCAGACACATGATATGATCCGCCAAGGATTGGAAGCAGACTTTGAGGTCAGGCTAACAGGACGTCAGACCCAAATCTTCGCAGGCTCAGAAAATGATCAACTGAAGATGAAGTCCATGCTGTACAAAGAGGGGAGAGAGTACCACACATACACGCATTTGTTAGGGCTAGACAGTCAAGTAGACAACGAGGAACTCATTTAAAGAGTCGAAATAATAGATTTCAGGAGGATCAGGTCGAGGGGACGACCGATTTTCATAGTCACAACACCGAAAAGCTTCTCAGTTTTCTGTAGAAGAACATCAAAGCCTTGCAGCATGTACGTATCTCTTGGGAGCTAAAGAGAAACTACAGAGATATCGTACAATGACACAGATGCCAGAGGTGGGGGCACGCAGCTACCAACTGCGCACGAGCAGTGCGCTGTCTCAAATGTGCAGTAGATCACCTGACTTATATATGTGAAAAGTCATTGGATACTACTGCCAGGTGCGCAAATTAAGAGGTGGAATTAAGGCGTACAAAGCCCGAACCAAAGAGGTATGTTTCTGCTCCATCAACAAAGACGAACGCTTGGAAAAGAAACAGAGGCCTGTTGCAAAGCAATCCTCCAACAAGCAGTAACGAAGTAAGGACGATCCAAGCAAACCCCGACTCAACCACTCATTCCTCATCCTCTCCCCCCCACCACAGCTAGCTCAAAGCCGAAATACTGGACTTGCGAGACTAGGTTCGGAGACGACCAGAATCCACGAAATCAGCGGTCTGATAAACATGGATGGTCTATGTAGAGCACTGGACGACTTCATCGAGATGCTCACCAAGGCCAATACTCCCCTGGAGAAGCTCACGGCTACCGTGACTATCCTGGAAAATGCAGAGCTTTACAACCTCTAAATGCCAGTAAAGGCATGCATGCTCAATATTAATGGAATCTATAATAAGCTACCACTTCTTATCGACTTCATCGATAGGCAGAAGGTTGACCTTATGTTCCTCACTGAAACCAAACTTCAGCAGGATCATCGACTGAACCTGAGGGAATTTACTACCATTAGGGCAGATCACCCTAACGCAGTGAGAGGAGGAGAAGTTGCTATGCTTGTCAGGACGGGGGTAGCGCACACAGGGATTCCAGCCCGCCGGAGCGGCATCGAGCATATCAGTGTCGAGCTGGAGGAAGGAACCTGTGTGTTCACTGTATATAATCACCCGAATCGGAGATTGTCACAGCTCGATTTGGAGAATCTGTGTAATACAGGACTAAAGGTACTTCTGGTCGGTGACCTGAATGCGAAGAGGCCTGAGTGGAACTGTGTCAGTCACCCTAATGCCAATGGAACAACGCTGCGTGATTGTTCTCTAGACAGTGATGCGGTAGTGATGTACTCAGACGTGCCGCCAACTCACTACCCCTGAACTGGAACCACTCCCTCCACAATTGACTTGGTGATTAACAAAAATGTTGGAGATCAGGGAAAACTCAAAGTCATACACGAAATAACCTCGGATCACGACCCGGTTATGTTTAGGTTGAAGGACAGGCGCGGAGCCAAAACGGCAAAGTTCCAGTTTGATTACAAAAACACTGACTGGGCCGAGTTCCGAAGGCGCATTGAATAGACTGACATAGATAAAAAGTCAACTTGGTCATGACCCTGTTGGATAGGAAAAGGCTTTCGATACCGTATGGATTGAAGGTCTGGTCAACAAGATGCTACGGACAGACATGCCTTTGAACTTAGTGAGATTGATCGACTCATATCTCACGGGTCGATCCTTTGCGGTACGAATAAACAGCAATCTCTCCGGGATTGGGACATCGTGCCATATATGGAGAGAAATAAGATTGAGGTCAACGTAGGGAAGACTGAGGTTGTCAACTTCACGAAGAGGTTAAGTCCGCTCGGAATCTTATAAGAGAAGGTTTGGTATTTGTAATAATTAATTGTCACAAGTAAAGTGATGATTTTGATTTCGTGAGTATTATACAGTGAGTGTCAGAAAGTTTGCACCTCATGGAAAACATTTTTATTCTTAATCCATTTGTCAAATTTTATTCTTCAAAAAAGTTGGTGAACTGCGAAAAACTCTCATAGGAGGCATCAAATTTTCAAATCGGTACTCGGTATACAGAAGAGAAATAAAAATGGATATTGATCACGAGTTATTATTTTCAATAATATCAGAAAAGTTTGATTAGGAAAGTTTTCAAATTATTCATAGTGGTAGTTATTATGTCCAAATAATATATCAGAACAAATTCTGGATCGAAATATTACCAAAGATGGTAGGGAAATCTTAAAAGGTGTATTCGACTTGTATTTCAATAACATACAAAATAGGGGGAAGAAAGTTTGTTGCTTAGAGGACTGTGATTCCAAATCTAGATACAACTTCCAATAGTAAATAACTTTCCTAATAAAATATTTTTAAAATCTTTGAAAATATGGGCAATTCACTCATGATCAAATTTCCTTTTTTTTGTTCTCCCCTACATACCATTTGGCAATTTAAAAATCCAGTGACTCCTATGAATTTTTTCTGCAATGCACCAACCTTTTTGAAGAATAACATTTTCTGACAAATGAATAATGTTGGAAAAGGTCCTATAAAATTGTTTAAAACCAATCCTGCTCAATTGCATGCCTGGGCTTTGTATAGCGGAATCAAGTGTGCGGGTGTCAAGTCTTGTTGAATAGAATGCAAATATTCTGACGCTTCCTTTTTTCGTTTAAAAAACTGCACTGTATTTGATGAGAAAACGTTTATAAATTGCAACAGAAAAGCATAATATATGTTCCTGAATCGATAAATAGAGTTTGTGTAGTTAATGTTTCAAGATCCACGCAAATATATCTCCAAAAAGCGGTAAAGCTGAATTTGGTATCTTCCGTTGTCAAACTTGACAAGTTAAATGTACATTGTCATGCAAGAGCTGAGCTTTCCTGTAAGGTATTTATACAAAAACGTATCATCATTTTGTGTCATCGACACTGATTGTTGATTTCCTTCCTGTCTTGTGGACAGGTGGTCCTTTTTGCTGATGTAACCAATTCAATCTGGTTTATTAAAAGTTAGAATGTGCGACTTGGCTGTCAATTTCTCAAATTTCTGGTACTCGATTTGAAACACGCAGGATCATCTACAGTCCAATTATATCGAAGCACAAACCAACCACTACCGGAAAGGATTGTTAGGTCTACACCTACTACAATTATTTACAAATAATAAAAATGTTACTCATATGGTGCAAACTTTTTGACACTAACTTTATGACTGTATGACACTCATGAAGAAAATCTTTTGAATTTGAAAACAGTTGTTCAGAATAAATGAAGTTAGTCGAACTGGTTCTGTTCGATTTTTTTTCTCTCAGTTGATAACATCAATATTAAATTAAGTAGTTGGTAACATTATCGCGTGGTCGTAGGAAAAATAGTGTATACTTACTTGTGTGAAAGTGATTTTTCACACTCATGGGATTGTCGCACTCGGCATGCACCTCGTACTACAATATTTCCCACTTGTTGGAAAATGTAACTTTCGGCACTCGTACCATACTATTTTTGTGCTGATGATATAAGAAAAACCGGTTGCATAAAATATTTTTCTACGACCGTGCGTTTTTACCCACTTTCCCGCACTCATTTTAGTTTGGAAAGTGTCACTTTTCCGCACTAGTGCGGGAAAACTTGATTTCCCGCACTAGTGCGGGAAAGTAAAATGTGTCAATTTATCGTTATTATATGTACATTTCATTGTTGCTGAGAGTTATTTGGAGGACTCCGTAGAACAGAAGAAAACCATTTCGAATAAAATTCTTTCATGTACTGGCAACTTGCAACCGATGCCGTCTCCGTCATCTTCATGCACTTTGCAATCTACGAGTGTTACTCTTAACAGCCAGTTACCACCAACTAACTACTCTGGACCGGCTATTCTGACGCATTTGCAGAATGCAACAAATTGTGTTTTCAACATTGATATTAATAATAATTAGAGGATTTTCATGGAATGTTTTGTATGTTGAAATAAAATATATATTTTCAATGTGCTTTTTGAATCTGTATGCGGTCGTAGAAAAAATAATGCTCCTAACTCATGCGTAAAGTGTCTTTCCCGCCCTTGACTGCTTGCCCGAACTTCGCTTCGCGTCGTTCGGGTCAACGGCAGTCGCGTGCGGGAAAGTATCACCTTCCGCACTTGTCAGGAAAATAACTATTCTCTACATAGTATTGAAAATGTGTGACGGAAGGCCATTAAATAGATAGTTAAAAACGAATGGACCAAATCCAAGTTTTGGTTGTTGGCAATCCTGACAACAACACAGTATAACAGCAACACCGTAGGATTTTACTTTTTAGTGCGTAGGAAAGTGTCACAATGGAGTGTTGGGTTTGGGTGTTAACTCCTTTGTCATAGTGGATATAGAAGTATGAAATTATTGAAATACAAAGTGGATTATTGCTTATAAGAGTTATTGAAGATTCACAATTTTCTTAACACATGTAGCATTTTTGATAACTGATGGAAATTTAGATTGAAGTCTGTACAGTGTGAATAATATCCAGAAAGTATTAGAAGAAATAAAGGAGGAATTTCCCCATACAGAAGGGAATAATTAAGTTTTCTTTAATTTAGGTAGAGCTTGATTAAAATCTCGCATTGCATTTACGTTTCAAATTTTATTTGAGCTCTACACTTAAATATTTCTTGGTGTCATCGGTGTGAAATGGCTTGGAAAAAGGCGATTACGATAATCATGCAATTTATTGCTGACTCACACCTGGTATACATTAAATGATATTCAAAATTCCAAGGAAACTATGTATAAATGGAAGTTACATTTGCTAATAAAGGGGTCGCTCGAAATTTTACCTACTTGAAGAATCATTAGCAATCTTAAAGTATAATGGCCGAACAGACATAGAGATGATTTTGATGAAAGTGATTGTGCATGTTTTTTTAATACTCTAAATGCCATCTCATTTTGAAAGCACTGTAACTGCTGTGAGGATAAAATCGAGTTGAGCTTTCTGATAACAACGGCTGTTGGATTACCACACAAATGAAAATGGAATAATTAAAGCAGTACAGCATTCTTCGTCCTTTTTAGCCAATATTGATAAAGAATGTATGAAATGTGGTAGACTTGGCCATTCGAAACTTTTTTTTAAATTTTCAGATTCCCCCAAGAAAAAAGAAACCTCTAAATCAAACATACTATATTGCCAAACAAAATCCTGGTTCGGATTCTTAGTAAATAGGGTGAAGAAGGTCTGGTAGGTAACTTTTATTTATTCATTCTAAATGGTTTTTGTTTCATGTTTGTACGTCAAAACGTTCATAAGTGAACCGGGGAAAAAAAGTCGCAATATATAACAAACACTTTAAGAACATCATCTGATAAACCCTGGTTTGGCAGAAACTGCTCCAGAGCTTTCTCTTTCAAGCAGGCACCATACAATTGATGGTATAAAAATGAAAGCCCAGAAACCAGATCAGAAAATGTTGAAGCTAAAAACACATGTAAGGAGATAATCGAATCCTCGACAGAGGCTTACAATGCCAAGATACGGTCAAAACTCGTCGAGTGAATGGGTCTCGCTCGTTTTGGTCTTCTGCCAAAGCTGTAGAAAGAAGCTTTACACCCAGCTCAATTTCTCTCCTAACCAAGGAAGATGGAACACTTACCCGAATGCTCAGGAAAAATCAAATATTTTTGCAGACATGTTTGCTGCAAATTCTAATCTACATTCCCTGAAAAAACATGTACCGAAAATCACTCTCATTGAAAGTCAAATGTATCACCGAACTAACACCAGTTCTTTGCAAAATAGTTAACCTCTCTTATAATTTAGGGTTATTTCCTTCCAATTGTAAAATTGCAAGAGTAGGTACCAGTCCTCAAAAAAGGGAAAAAGACCCACCTAGCAACCCATATGCTTGAGAGGCAAACGCTCTACCAGCACGACCACCAAGGCCCATAACATGTCGATCATCTTTTTTTTCCATTCCTCGTTATTAGAACGAACGGCAAAGCTTTGGAACTCATTTACACGGGAAGTGTTCCATGAGTCAAACCGCGGGCAGAAATTCAAGTACACCAATTTCTAGCTACTTTGCCTTGGCTCTCACGATGTTCTCAGAACATTGCAGGATTTTCCTTTTCGTAGAAACCAAAACATTGAAAAAATACCACGACGGATATTGAACTACAACTGACAGATGTTCGTGCACTGTTCCTCAAGAAGGGCACTATTGCTAGTAATAATAATTATAATGTTTCCTCATGAAAACTCTTAGAGTGTACCCAAAGGCATAGCCTGTGCTGGTAGAGGACGGCTATCAATATAATTTGCAGTGGCGCTTCGAGGTGACTTAATGATATTTTGGTGGGGTGATCACTTTTACATCTGTAGAAAATCTACAGCACCACCCGGAGTGGTACAAGTGGACTTTGTAATTGAATGGCAGAGTTTACTGTTTTATTAGTCCCGTTTGACCACCTGCAGATCTATTTTGAGTTTCTTGCCTCTTTGCACTGCCAGTGTAGGTGGACCAACATCAAAGTAGTCTATGTTCAAGCCAAGTGAACCATAAACTAGAAGTTTTGAAATCTAAGCCTAGATCTAAAGCTGCGCCTTATGCAGGTGCTCAATCCCTTCCAATATAGACATCAATTATGCATTTGAATTACAAGAAGCAATTTCAATAGTGTCCTCCTTGAGGAACATTGCACAAATACCAGTCAGATGTAGTTCAATGTCTGTCATGGTATTAGCAACGGAGTTTTCTTCCAGATATACCATGTGACACAGACTCATGGTACACGCCCTTTTCTCCTTTGTTTCTGTAGCTATATTTCTGAAATTTGAAATATTGGAAATGCTCACTATAGGGCACTTTTTGACATATTTAGAAAATAAGCCAACATCTGTTTTTTTCGGAAATGACATCAACTTACGATTTTCATATTATTTGTATATTATTACATTTTTGAAATCTGTCTAATTTCCTGAATCCAATGCTGCCTCATAGTTGATATTTCATTAGTCAGAACACTAATTCTATTTTTCGATCTAGAGAGCCATGACCTCCCTAAAATTATTCCAAATAATCAAAATACCTTGATACCTTGATAAATTATTGTTATTGAATCGAGAAGATACTTAAACTTGTTTAACTCCATTATCGTGTTCGTATTGGTTAAACAGAAAAAAAGTGAATATGGATGGATACCCCATCGACGGTACATTCGAATGACGTCGGAGTACCATTATGGAACCATTTGAAAAACTTAGTTTCGAGTAAAAAAGGATTTGGTTTACTTTTTTGGCACGTATTTTGATTATTTGGAATAATTTTAGGGAGTTCATGGCTCTCTAGATCAAAAAATAAAATGAGTGTCCTGACAAATGAAATATCAACATTGGATTCAGAAAATTAGGCAGATGTCAAAAATGTAATAATATACAGAGTGTCCTATTTGAAAATCGAAAGTTGATGTCATTTCTGGAAAAACCAGAACTTGGATTTTTTTTCCAAATATGTCAAAAAATGCCTTATAGTGAGCATATCCAATCTTTCAAATTTCAGAAATATGGCTACGGAAACAAAGGAGAAAAGGGCATGTACAATGAGTCTGTGTCACACGGGTATACTTCATATTTCCCAATTTGTGGACCCTTTAAACGTTCTCAATAATTATTGTTAACAATACAAATACATGACAACAAAAATACGAATGCTATACGTTCGATATAAATAATCTTCATCTTTTTAAAGACAAAGTACTCTTTTTCGGTAGACTAAATATATCGCTCAATTATGAATTAAGACAAATATCATAAAAAATGTGTTTTTGTAGAAACTTCGATTATTCAGTATGGTTCAAACATGTCCAAATGGGTACATATTGATAAGGAAATTTTTGATACTGCGTTGTTGTCACTTCCAGCTAAACTTGGCAAATATTTTGTATTTTGAATGAATCATCCTGAATATTGATGCATACCTATTTGAATTTTAGGTTGAATGTTTTATTAATATTATATACGTATCTTCGACTGTTTTTGAAATAATGACAGGTGAAAAGTGAGATTGAGATTTTGCTATTTTCGACAGCCTATTACTGCAGCTTTATTAGGTCACCCTGTATATGGGTCATATTTCTATTTGAAAATACAACACAGAAGGTACCTAAGATATTTATTTACTGAAAAACATTGAATAATTCAAATTTCTACACGCATTTTGATCCAAGACCAAGAATATCAATACCCATACCAAGACTACAATCATTTTTCGAGACCAAAACCAAGACTGATCATTCTTGGTCTTGATCTCGCGAAGCCCTATCCGTATTGCTCTTTTTAAAGTAGAATAATTGCAGGATCCAACTTCACTTCAACTATACTGTTAAATAATAGCACTAGTGCGGCCGCCGTGTGCGACGGCCGCAGTGCGTCGGCCGGATGCGTCAGCCGGTCGATCTCATGGTTTCTTCCATGCGGAGCGTACGGCGGACGGAGCCGGTTCTTCGCCGCTAGTGCTAGTTCCCACTAGTAGAAGTGAAGATGGATGATCACTCCGACTTTATTTATCATTTGAAGAAAATGACGATGAGGTAATCCTGCAGTTAATCGACTTGGAAAAGAGCAAGGCAAATATAAATTCAATATTAAAAAAGACATGAAGAGGGGTAACAAAACAAATTAATTAATCGACATCTGCTTGATTTAGGGAATATTTCAGATTGAACAAGACGCACTTTGAGTATATCTTCAACTTAATAAAGTATTATGTGAAATCTGAGTCATACAACCCAGTTTGGTACCTATTAATCCTAGAGAAAAACGAAAACTCTCTCACGGCTGCGACTACACTGCTTCTGGAGCAGTACCGTCGCAACGATCGCAGTCGTTCACGGCTGACGTGTGCGGCCGCCGCTTGGAAGGAAACATGTACATTCAAAAACACATGTAGCAGTGGGTTGCCGCCTCCGTGCACGACGGCCGCATGGAAGGAACCGTACCTTTAAGTGCCGAAGCAAATTCAAGGTACGGTTCCTTCCATGCAGCCGCCGCACACGGTGGCCGCAGTGCGGAGGCCGCATCCTACTGCTACACGTTTTTTTGAATGTACATGTTTCCTTCCAAGCGGCGGCGGCGGCCGCACACGTCAGCCGTGTACGACTGAGATCGCTTCATCCCCAAGTAGATATCGATCAATTGATGTAACAGAACACCCTCCTTCACGCCTTTTTTTGAATATTGGATTTATATCAGCATTGCTCTTTTTCAAGTCGATTAACTGTAGGATTTCCTCATCGTCATTTTCTTCTAATAACAAATAAAGTTGGAGAGATTATCCATCTTCACTTCAACTACTGGGAACTAGCACTAGCGGCGGAAAATCAACTCCGTCCGTCGTACACGACATCTGCATGGAAGAAACCATGAGGTCCACCGGCTGATGCATCCGGTCGACGCACTGCGGCCGCCGTGCGAGACGGCCACATGGAAGGAACCGTACCTTTATAAAGGTAAGGTTCCTTCCATGCGGCCGTCGTGCACGGCGGCCGCAGTGCGGCAGCCGCAACCTACTGCTATACGTGTTTTTAAGATACGGTTCCTTCCATGCGGCCGTCGTGCACGGCGGCCGCAGTGCGTCAGCCGGATGCGTCAGCCGGTCGATCTCATGGTTTCTTCCATGCGGATGTCGCGTACGGCGGACGGAGCCGGTTTTTTGCCTCTAGTGCTACTTCCCAGTAGTTGAAGTGAAGATCGATGATCTCTCAGACTTTATTTGTTATTTGAAGAAAATGACGATGAGGTAATCGTGCAGTTAATCGAGTTGGAAAAGAGCAAGGCGAATATAAATCCAATATTAAAAAAAAGGCATGAAGAGGGGTAACAAAACACATTAATTATTCGACATCTGCTTGATTTACGAAGTATTTCAGATTGGACAAGACGCAGTTTGAGTACATCTTCAACTCAATAAAAGATTATGTGAAATCTGAGTCATACAACCGAGTTTGGTACCTAATAACCACAGAGAAAAACGGAAACTCTCTCACGGCTGCGGCTACATTGCTTCTGGACCAGTACCGCTGCAACGATCGCAGTCGTTCACGGCAGACGTGTGCGGCCGCCGCTTGGAGGGAAACATGTACATTCAAAAACACGTGTAGCAGTGGGTTGCGGCTGCCGCACTGCGGCCGCATGGAAGGAACCGTACCTTAAAATGTACATGTTTCCTTCCAAGCGGCGGCCGCACACGTCAGCCGTGAACGACTGCGATCGTTGCGACGGTACTGCTCCAGAAGCAGTGCAGTCGCAGCCGTGAGAGAGTTTTCGTTTTCCTCTGTGGTTATCAGGCGTAGCCGGAAAAAAAGCGCAATTGAAAAAATCGCAAAGGAACGTAACGAAAAAAAAGCAATGTTATATAAGCCCACAAGAAATATTCACACGTGGAAAATTGTACTCATGGATTAAATCGCACAAGGCAAAAACCTCTCATGTATAATTGCGCAAATAGAAAAAAATGCAAACTCATATTATAAATTAATTTTTAAGGAAAACCAAATTTCCAAATAATAAGAAGGGAAGAACTGTAACGATTACACAGAAATATGAACTACTGTAGAATAGCTATTGTTCTTAAATAAGACAACTTGTTCGTTTCATAATCCTTTTCTACTTTTACAATCGCGTAAAGTTTTCTATATTTTCTCTCATGGATTGCGCATGTGCCGATGGAGGTGTCAGCAGTAAAGGAAAAGACGCATTTTCAACTTGCAAGTAAGAGCTTGCTAAGGTTAGGTTTGTGTTTCAAGTGCGAGCGAAAAACTAATTCACGCATTTTCGACTCGCAAGCTAAGTAGCTTGCTCAGGTTAGGTTTGAGTGTCGAGTGCGAGCAAAAAGTAATTCATTCATTTTCAACTTGCAAGCTAGGTTAGTTTGCTCAGATTAGGTTTCCATCGGCACATGCGCAATCGAGGAGCCCTCTCAGGGATTTAACGTATCGTCTGCATTTGGCCTAACAATCACATAATTTTATTATCGGAATAAAGCGCACATCATTGTGTTTTTTTCTATGTGCGCATTACATGAAAGGTTTTTGGCTTGTGCAATTTAATCCATGTGTGCAATATACCACATGTGGATATTTCTTGTGAGTTTATTTCTTTTGCATTTTTTTCAATTGCGCTTTTTTCCTAGATTCGTTATTAGGTACCAAATTTGGTTGTGTGACTCAGATTTTAGATCATCTTTTATCAAGTTGAAAATGTACCTACTCAAACTGCGACTTGTTCAATTTGAAATATTCCCTATATTTGACTCCATCCTCAAGCAGATGTCGATTAATTATTAATGTAACAAAAATACCCCTCTCTTCCTCTTTTTCAATATTGAATTGCTCTTTTCCAAGTCGATTAACTGCAGGAAGCCGGAGAGATCATCCGTCTTCACTTCTATTCTACTACTGGGAATTAGCACCATCGGCGGACAAAGGGCTCCGTCCGCCGTACGCGACATCCGCATGGAAGAACCATGAGTTCGACCGGCTGACGCATCCGGTCGACGCACTGCGGCCGCCGTGCACGACGGCCGCATGGAAGGAACCGTACCTTAAGGAAGAAAGGAACCGTACCTTTCCGTACGGTTCCTTCCATGTGGCCGTCGCGCACGGCGGCGGCAGTGCGGCGACCGGATGCGTCAGGCGGTCGATCTCATGGTTTCTTCCATGCGGATGTCGCATACGGCGGACGGAGCCGGTTTTTTGCCGCTAGTGCTAGTTCCCAGTAGTTGAAGTGAAGATGGATGATCTCTCCCACTTATTGTGTTATTAGAAGAAGATGACGATGAGAAAATCCTGCAGTCAATCGACTTGGAATCTCAATTTTTTATTGAAATTATGAGAGTTTGAAAGTCGATAATCTGTAACTATGTATATTTTGAATACAAATTAGCCCAATTCGAGACGCAAACTATTTAACTCATCTCCTAAACTCTCCTGATAGTTATAATGTGAAAAATAAAAGCGAATTTTCTAATAAATTATGGAAAGTTGATTTTTGAGTTTGAAGGAGAGTGCATATCTCATTAATGCAGTCAAACGTGAGCATTATTCACTTGTAATATTCATGGAAATACTTAACTTAATAGCCGATTTCCTTATCAATATGTACCCATTTGGACATGTTTGAACCATACTGAATAATCAAAGTTTCTTGGAATTCGTTAATATAATAACAGCTACAAAAACAAATTTTTTATGATATTTGTCTTAATGCATAATTGAGCGTTATATTTAGTCTACCGAAAAAGCGTACTTTGTCTTTAAAAAGATGAAGATTATTTATGTCGAACGTATACCATTCGTATTTTTGTTGTCATGTATTGTTAATTGTAATTATTGAGAACGTTAAAAGGATCCACAAATTGGGAAATATGAAGTATACCCGTGTGACACAAACTCAAGGTACA
The DNA here is from genome assembly GCA_944452925.2 of Chrysolina oricalcia. Taxonomy (NCBI): domain Eukaryota; kingdom Metazoa; phylum Arthropoda; class Insecta; order Coleoptera; family Chrysomelidae; genus Chrysolina; species Chrysolina oricalcia. The sequence goes on from OX101819.2 coordinate 39,286,993, forward strand.
CGCCCATTTCTCCTTTGTTTTCGCAGCTATATTTCTGAAATTTGAAAGATTGAATATTTTCACTAAAAGGCACGTTTTGACATATTTGGAAAAAAATCCAAATTCTGGTTTTTCCAGAAATGACATCAACTTTCGATTTTCAAAGGGACACCCTGTATATTATTACATTTTTGAAATCTGCATAATTTTCTGAATCCAATAATACCTCAATGTTGATATTTCATTTGTTAGAACACCCATTTTGTTTTTCGATCTAGAGTGCATTGAACTCCCTAAAATTATCCCAAATAATTAAAATAATGCTACACTATCGTAATTTCGATTTAAAAAGTATCGTGGTTCGAAATACGTGCCATTAAAGTAAACCAAATCCTTTTTTAATCGAAACTCCGTTTTTTCAAATGGTACTCTGACGTCATTCGAAAGTACCACCGATGGGGTATCCATAGATATTAACATTTTTGCTGTATAACCAATACGAACACGATAATGGAGTTTAGACAAGTTTAAGTATCTTCTCGGTTCAATGATAATTTTTTTTTAATGTATCAAGGTATTTTGATTATTTGGAATAATTTTAGAGAGTTCATGGCTCTCTAGATCGAAAAATAAAATGGGTATTCTGACTAATGAAATATCAACTATGAGGTAGCATTGGATTCAGGAAATTAGGCAGATTTTAAAAACGTAAGTATCCCATTTGAAAATCGAAAGTTGATGTAATTTCCTGAAAAACCAGATGTTGTTTTTTTTTAATATGTCAAAAAGTGCCTCAAGGAGGACACTATTGAAATTGCTTCTTGTAAATCTAATTGAGCACCTGCATAAGGCGCAGCTTTAGCTCTAGGCTTGGATTTCAAAATTTCTAGTTTATGGTTCCCTTGGCTTGAACACAGACTACTTTGATGTTGGTCGACCTACCCTGGCAGTGCAAAGAGGCAAGAAACTCAAAGTAGATCTGCAGGTGGTCAAACAGTTAACTCTGCCATTCAATTACAAAGTCCACTTGTACCGAGAAAACGCCACTTGCCGGTGGATCAGCACATCAATTCTATGGAAATCAATAGGTGACCATATGCCTTGTTGAAAACCAGGTGTGATGTGAGTTGCCTAGATGCCACTCCCGAAGTCTAGTGCTAGTTTGGAGTGCACACCGACCACCCCGGGTGGTGCTGTAGATTTTCTTACAGATGTAAAAGTGATTACCCCACCTAATATCACTAAGTCGCCTCGAAGCGCCACTGCAAATGATAATGATAGCCGTCCTCTACCAGCACAGGCTATGCCTTTGGGTACACTCTAAGAGTTTTTATGAGGAAGCATTATAATTATTATTATTACTTGCAATAGTGCCGTTCTTGAGGAAGAGTGCACGAATATCTGTCAGTTGTAGTTCAATATCCGTCGTGGGACTTTTTTCAATGTTTTGGTTCCTACGAAAAGTAAAATCCTGCAACGTTCTGAGAACATCGTGAGAGCCGAGGGAAAGTAGCTAGAAATTGGTGTACTTGAATTTCTGCACGCTGTATAATAATAATAATAATAATAATAATAATAATAATAATAATAATAATAATAATAATAATAATAATAATAGAGCGTCCGACTTTGGGTCGAAAGGTCCGGAGTTCGAGTCACAGTTGCGGCTGGGATTTTTTAATTTAATTTGACTGATTAAATTATTCAAATCTCGTGGCTGGACTGGGGTGAGTCCTGCACGATTAACTGTTGCGTTCCAATTAACATTGCTGCTCCTAAGGTGGCGCATGGAGTTAGTAACAAGGCCTATCCAGAACACGTGGCAGTAGGAGATTTGAGCCGGTTCTGGGCCTCCTCCCACCACTATGACGTCATCAGTGACCTTGACCTTGACCTTGACCTTGACCTTGACCTTGACCTTGACCTTGACCTTGACCTTGACCTTGACCTTGACCTTGACCTTGACCTT